>CAUYPK010012015.1:0-175012 GCA_963574355.1 Loris lydekkerianus | reverse complement strand
TATTAGAGAAATGCAAATCAAAACCACCCTGAGATACCATCTAACCCCAGCGAGAATGGCCCACATCACAAAATCTCAAAACTGCAGATGCTGGCATGGATGCGGAGAGAAGGGAACACTTTTACACTGCTGGTGGGACTGCAAACTAGTACAACCTTTTTGGAAGGAAGTATGGAGAAACCTCAAAGCACTCAAGCTAGATCTCCCATTAGATCCTGCAATCCCATTACTGGGCATTTACCCAGAAGGAAAAAAATCCTTTTATCATAAGGACACTTGTACTAGACTGTTTACTGCAGCTCAATTTACAATCGCCAAAATGTGGAAACAGCCTAAATGCCCCCAACCCAGGAATGGATTAACAAGCTGTGGTATATGTACACCATGGAATACTATCCAGCCATTTTAAAAAATGGAGACTTTAATCCTTCACATTGACCTGGATGGAATTGGAAGACATTATTCTTAGTAAAGCATCACAAGAATGGAGAAGCATGAATCCTATATACTCAATTTTGAGATGAGGACAATTAATGACAATTAAGGTCACGGTGGGAGTGGGGGAAGGGGAGAGCAAAGAGAGAAAGAAGGACAGAGGGGTGGGGAAAGGAAGAACAGAGATAGGAAAGGAGGGAGGGGGTTGGGGCCTTGGTGTGTGCCACACCTTTTGGGGGCAAGGCATGATTGCAAGAAGGACTTTACCTAACAAATGCAATCAGTATAACCTGGCTTATTGTACCCTCAATGAATCCCCAACAAAAAAAAAGAAAAGAAAAGAATGGAGCAATCAGCAAGCAATTAGTGGAGCTTTCCAGCTGGACCTAACCAGGGAAAAAGACTTTTAAAGAGAGCCCCTAAAACCATTGTCCTCTGGGGTGACTGTGAGTATACTTAAGGCTGGAATAGAATTCAGAGTCCAGAATACCCACATGTCTATATCCAACTGATTTTTGACAAAAGTGCCAAGATCATTTAATGGGGGAAAATACAGTCTTTTCAACAAGTGGCACTGGGATAGCCACATGTGAAAGAATGGAGTTGGACCTTTACCTCATACCACTCAAAAATTAACTCAAAATGGATCAGAGAGCTAAACTATAAAACTCTCGGCGCCTGTAGCTCAAGTGGCTAAAGTGCCAGCCACTTACACCAGAGCTGGCGGGAGCCACCACAACTGGTCCGCAAGAGATTTTTATAGAAGATCAAAAAAAGAGTATCCAGTTTCCCATGTAAATCACTGCAGACCATTACCTCTCTGGAGGGAAAAGTATATGTATAAGTGAAATTCAGCATCTGCTTCAGGACTTTCTCGTTTTTCAAATAACAAATAGCACCTCTGTCAAGGCTGCGATGAACTATGATTACCCATTGCACTCCAGCCTGGGTGACAGAGTGAGACCCTTTCTCTAAAAAAAAAAAGGCGGCGGGCATTTTTAAGACATAATGAGCAGCATGAGACCTCAAGAAGTAAATCAGTATCAGTAAAAGAGAAAATTGCAGCTGAGGGCAATCACGGGAGTCTGGGACATCTATCAACTTCAGAGTCCTGTCTATCCTATTATTGATTTGCAAAAAATCAAGTAATTGTTTACCAGTTTATTATAAAGGGTATCGCAAAGGATACAGATGAAGGGATGCATAGAGAGGCAGAGGGGAAGGGACAGGGAATTTCAGTTCCTTCCCTGGGCACAACCCCCCAGTGTTTTCAGCTATCCGAAAGCTGGAACTGGAATCCTTGTGCCTTGCTGGTAGGCATGTAAACGTGTACAGCTGCTTTGAAAACAACATGATCATTTCTCAAAAAAGTAAACATGCGGGGCAGCGCCAATGACTCAGTAGGCACTGGCCCCATATACCGAGGGTGGCAGGTTCAAACCCGGCCCCCGCCAAACAGCAACCAAAAAAAAAAAAAAAAAAAATAGGGCGGTGCCTATGGCTCAAAGGGGTAGGGCGCCAGCCCCATATGCCGGAGGTGGTGGGTTCAAGCCCAGCCCTGGCCAAAAACTGCAAAAAAAAAAATAGCCGGGCGTTGTGGCGGGCACCTGTAGTCCCAGCTACTTGGGAGGCTGAGGCAAGAGAATCACTTAAGCCCAGGAGTTTGAGGTTGCTGTGAGCTGTGATGCTATAGCACTCTACTGAGGGTGATAAAATAAGACTCTGTCTCTACAAAAAAAAGAAAAAAGGAAACATGGAATTGCCACATATCCAGCAATTCCACTTCTGGGCATATACACAAAAGAAATGGAAGCAAGGACTCAAACATGTATCTGTACACACATGTTTATAGCAGCATTATTTATAATCGCCTAAGGGTGGAAACAACCCAAGTGTCCACTTATGGATAAATAGATAAACAAAATGTGGTATATATGCAATGTGATATTATTCAGCCTTAAAAAGGAAGGAAATTCTGAAACTTGTCTTTGAATGCCTTCAAATAAATCTTGAAGACATTATACTAAGTGAAATAAGACACAAAAGGGCAAATATTGTATGACTCCCCTTATATAAGGCACCCAGAGTAGTCAAATTCATACAGACACAAAATAGAATCTCCATTGTTAGAGAATGGAGATGGAGAGTTCGTGTTTTATGGGTACAGAGCTTCATTTAGGAATGATGAAAAGTTCTAGAGATGGATGGTGGTAATGGTTGAAAATATTGTGTACTCAGGGCAGCGCCTGTGGCTCAATGAGCAGGGCACCGGCCCCATACGCCTATGGTGGTGGGTTCAAACCCAGCCCCCCTGGCCAAACTGCAACAAAAAAAATAGCTGGGCGTCATGGCAGGTGCCTGTAATCCCAGCTACTCTGGAGGTTGAGGCAAGAGAATTGCCTAAACCCAGGAGTTGGAGGTTACTGTGAGCTGTGATGTCATAGCACTCTACTGAGGATGACAAAGTGAGACTATGTCTCAAAAAAAAAACAAAAGAAAAGAAAATAGTGTGTACTCAATTCCACTGAATTGTATACCTAAAGATGGTTAAAATGCTAAATTTTTATGTATATTTTACCACAATAAAAAATGGATCAAAGACTTACATGAAGAGCTAAGATTATAAAAATCTCAAAAGAGGGGCAGCACCTGTGGCTCAAAGGAGTAGGGTGCCAACCCTGTATGCTGGAGGTGGTGGGTTCAAACCTGGCCAAAAACTGCAAAAAAAAAAAAAAATTAAAAATCTCAAAAGACAACGGGTAAGTCTTCACAAGCTTGGATTTGGCAATGGATTCTTAGACATGCCACTGAAAACAAGCAACAAAAGAAAAAATAGGTAATTGGACTTCATCAAAATTTAAAACTTTTGTGCTTTAAAGAAGACAAGGAAATTAAAGATAACTTACAGAATGGGGAGCAAATATTTTTAAATCATTTATGATAGAAGACTTGTATGGGCCATGAGTGGTAGCTCATGCCTGTAAACATAGCACTTTGGGAGGCCAAGATGGAAGGAACACTTGAGGGCAGGAATTCAAGACCAACTTGAGTGACAGAAAGACCCCAACTCTACAGACAAATAGAAAATTAGCTGGGCTTGGTGGCTTGTACCTGTAGTCCCAGTTACTGAGTAGGCTGAGGCAGGAGGATGCTTAAGCCTGGGAGTTTGAGGTTGCTGTGAGCTACAAAGACACCACCACACTAAGGTGGCACCTGTGGCTCAAAGGGTTAGGGCACCGGCCCCATATGCTGGAGGTGGAGGGTTCAAACTCAGCCCTGGCAAAAAACTGGAAAAAAAAAAAAAAAAAAAAAAGGCACCACTGCACTCAACCTAGGACAACAGGGTGAGACTCTTTCTCAAAAAATAAAAAACTATTGAGATACCACTTCGTACCTACTGATAATAAAAGGCAGATAATAACAAATGTTGGCAAGAATGTAGAGGAATCAGAATCCTTATATACTGCCGGTAGGGACATAAAATGGTATAGCCATTTTGGAAACCGTGTCAGCAACTCCTTAAACAGTTAAAGTAAGAGTTACTATATGACCCAGTTATTCCACTCCTAAATATCTACACACAAAAAATATATCTACAGAAACACTTATAAAGAAATGTTTATAAATAATATTATACATAATAGCCAAAGAGCAGAAACAACCCACATGTCCATCAACTCATGAATGGGCAAGCAAAATGTAGTATATCCATACAATGGAATATTCAGCAATAAAAAGGAATGAAGTACTGATACACAGTACTACGTGGAAGAACCTCGAATCCACCATGCTAAGTGAAAGAAGCCAGGTACAAAAGACCACATTATGTGATTCCCTTTCTATGGCACATCTAGGATAGGCACATCTATAGAGACAGGAAGTACTTCGGAGGTTGCTCAGAGTCTGGGCAGGCGGTTGTGAGTGATACTGAAAGTGAAATTGGATTTGGTTTTGAGGTAATGAAAAAGTTATAAAATTGACCATAGTGTTGGTTGCACGTACCTGGGGATATACTAGAAGACGTTGAATTGTACATTAAATGGGTGGTTGGTATGGTGTGAATTTTATCTAATAAAGCTGTTATGTTTTTTAATCAAATACAAGATGTCAGCAAGAAAAAAAAAGTGAAAGTGGTGAAAGTGAGGTGGGGTAGTTGGAGAGTGAGAGCAGAGCTATTTAAAGGAGCTCAGCTATGAAGAGAAGGGCAGCAGTGAGGGGTGGAGGGAGGAGTTTTAGTGCTCTGAGGACTCAGGTTCAGCGCACAGGTGGAGAGAGGTTTTAACAAGACAGCAAAAGACCCTTGTCCTACAACACAACCTCTCAAACTTCACTGTGGGAGGGTAGGAGCCTGACTTTGGTGGGCACCTTGCTCCAAGTTGCAAAACTACATTTGTAATTTTCCTTGGGATAAAGCCAATAAGTTAACACAGATGGGCACCCCAATTACCAGGATGTTCTACCTGAACAAAAGAAAAAATAGGTAATTGGACTTTATCAAAATTAAAAGTGACAGTAGTGCTGTCAAGTCCTCTTGAGGATGGGTTATTGTTTATCCTGAAAACATGATTGTAAAAGGCTGTATAGAGAGATTTCCCTCTTTTTTTCTTTTCTTTATTTTTTATTTTATTATTATTATTATTATTATTATTATTTTTGAGACAGAATCTCACTCTGTTGTCCTGTGTAGAGCACTATGGCACCATAGTTCACAGCAACTTCAAACTCGAACTGTTGGGCTCACACCATCCTCTTACCTCAGCTTCCTGAGTAGCTGGGACTATAGGCGCCAGCCACAATGCCTATTTTTAGTAGAGTCGGGGTCTTGCTCTTGCTCAGGCTGGTCTCAAACTTCTGAGCTCAAGCAATCCACCTGGTTCAGCCTCCCAAAGTGCTAAGATTATAGGCGTGAGATGAATCTTTGCAATTTTTTAGCAGATATGCAGTATCACCGTTCTGGTTTAATTCATACTCAGTAATTAAATTTTCTTTCTCCTCTACTCTTGTGGAGAGGATTTCTGGGGTGGGAAAACATTTAGGTTTTTAATAGTTCTCAAGCTTGAATCTGCCACAGGATGGAGTGTGTCCCACTCCCAGTTCAGGCTGCTCACCCGCCGTCTTTCCCACACTCAGCTTTCTCTCCCTCCACCTGCAGGAGTTCGGAGATCATGCTACTCTGACCCTAGCCTCTGATATGCCATCCCCCAGCATCCAGCACATCATTCCCTTTGGCAACCTTCCCCTTTAAGAGCACCCCCCCACCCCAGCTCCTCCCTCAGGCTGGTGACCGGATTTCCAGATTGTGGCCCAGCCCTTTAAAGCCATCAGCTCCAGTTTTCTGGCCGGATGTGCGCTGAGACTTGAGGCAGAGACATCGAGGGGCCCTGTTACTGGGAGTAGGTAGAAGTGGACTGTGACAGGTGCATGTGACCATGGGCCCACTGACCAGGGCTCAGGAGGAAGGCAGAGCTGAGACAGGCTGTATCCCAAGAGAAAGGGAAGCCTATCGGGAGTGGGCAAGAGATGTCACTGTTGAACAGCCACTATGTGCCAGGCCCTGTGCCTTCTGAAGGAGGTATCCTTATTCCCGTTTTGCAGATGAGGAAAAAGCTCACAGCAGAGCTGGCTGATAAGTCAGGGCCCTCCAGCTAACAAGTGGCAGAGGCAGGATCTAAACTCAGGTCAGTGGAATTCAAAAGCCTCCACAGTCTCTCCTCTATATCTCCTGCCTTCTTCCCAAACTTAATTTTCCTCGGTTTTCCAGGATGCAGTAGAGTGCTGGGAAGAAATGGGTTATTCCCCTACCCCATACTGGGGTTCCCTTTTCCTCCCAGGAGCTGTGTAGAGATGCTGCTGTGGTTGTTGCTGCTGCTGCTGCTGCCACTGCTGCTGCTGCCACTGGCCTTGCTCCGACAGCGGTGGTCCCAGCATGCCAGGTGCTCCTGGATTGCCAGGCTCCAGCACCGTGTGGTATGGGGTGTTCTCAGCTGGGCAACCACCTGGCAGTGGCAAAGGCTGGAGCAGAGCACTGTGCACATGGACCAGAGCCAGCAGCAGGCCCTGAGGTGGTGTCTTCAGGGAGCCCAGGGTCCCCACCGTCCCCTCGGGGACAGCACAGGTGTGTTTTGGGGTTTGAGAAGGTGATCCAAAGAGAAAGAAACCACACAGGTCATCAGGTTCCAGAACTTGAATCCCCCCTTCCTTCTTGTCATCTGCCCCCTCCACTGACAACATAGAGTGGCCTGAGCCAGAGACCCTACCCAGCCCAGGTTTGGCTCTCTCAACCAAGAGGAAATTTCCCATCCTAGGCCCTCAGAATCCCTCCCCCAGGTTCCTCCCTCAAGGGTCTCACCCTTGCTTGAAACACTTGGGAAGCTGGGGCTTCCTGAAGGGTTTCTGGTGTTTTGGGGGCTACAGACATGAGCGCATTCCGGAATCATCTCCCTCTAACCAAAGCCAGCCAGGCGCAAGAGGAAGAAAGTGGTGGGCATCTCCCAGCCCCTACCTCAAACCAGTACCAGGGGGAGGCCTCTCTGCAGGTTAGTGGGAAGGTTAGAGCCCAGCCCCACCAGAGACCCCTGCTTATAGCTAAACCCTCTGGGCAAAAAAACCCCAAGCTGGATCTGGGACCAGAACAACACCCTCTTTTCTCTCCCTCCAGGCCACCTTGCTGGGTCTGGTCACCCTAAACAAGGCCTACCCAAAAGTGCTGACTCCAGGAAGCACTGCCTGTGTGACCCTTATGTCCCCTTGGCCCAGCCCCCTCCCCTGGCTTGGCCATGCCCTGGGCCGGGTTAACCCCTCTGGAGCCAAGGACCCCATGGTCTTGCTGCTGGAGGCACTGAGGTGCCCAGGGCTGAGAGCACTAGAGGCTGGGACAGCAGTGGAACTCCTAGACGTCTTCTTGGGCCTGGAAACTGATGGTGAAGGGCTGGCTGTGGCGATAGCAACCGGGAACCCAGGAGCACCTCTTCCCGGACGGGCGGCTGAGCTACGACAGGCCCTACAGCAGGGACCCCGAGGACTAGCCCTGCGGCTCTGGCCAAAGCTGCAGGTGGTGGTGACTCTGGATGCAGGTGGCCAGGCTGAAGCTGTTGCTGCCCTTGGGGCCTTGTGGTGCCAAGGGCTAGCCTTCTTCTCTCCTGCTTACGCTGCCTCTGGAGGTCAGCAGGACTCAAGTGCAGTGAGCTGGGGGCAGGGGTCAGAGGTGCCATGTATGGAACCCTGCATGATCATCTCATTTAATCCTCCCTTGTCCCCTGGGTATTAGCAGCTTCCTTTTACAGATGAAGAAATGGAGGCTCAGAGGTTGAGGGTCTTGCACAAATTCTCATGCACTGGGATTTCCTCCCAGGTCTGCTACCTCCAGAACCACTGCACTCTGTCTCTGCCTAGCAAGGCAGACAGCTGAACCTGGGGCAGCCAGGCAAGATGGGTGCTAGGAAGGACAGCAGCAGGGTCAGGTTCCCAGAGGGCTGGCGCCTGGGACCCTCACAAAGGCGGTGGCCCCACCAGATGATGAGGAGGCTGTGTGCTCCTTGCAGGGGTGGTAGGCCTAAACCTATGGCCAGAGCAGCCCCGTGGGCTCTATCTTCTGCCCCCTGGACCCCTCTTTACTGAGCTGCTCCCGATCAAGGAAGGAGCCCAAGAGGAGGCCACCTCCACCCTCCTTCTGCCCGAGGCCCAGGAAGGCAAGGAGTATGAGCTGGTACTGACTGACCGTGTCAACCTCACAAGGTGATCACCTGCCCAGCCCTTGCTCCCTTAGGGCCTCTGGGACCCTGCTGGGCTCATGGACCTTTGGACCTGATCTCACTCCCACTGCCCCCATCAGGTGCTGCCTGGGTGATGTGGTACGTGTGGTTGGTACCTATAATCAATGTCCAGTCGTTAGGTTCACCTGCAGGTAGGTGACCCTCGGGAGGTGAGTGGCCACCCTTGTCTCCTGGGCTTCACTGCCTCCTTCTTCCTACTCCCTAGGCTGGGCCAGGCCTTGAGTGTTCGAGGAGAAGATATTGGTGAGGACATATTCTCCAGGGCCCTGAGTCAGGCAGTGGGGCAATGGCCAGGGGCCAAGCTGTTGGACTATGCCTGTGTGGAGAGCAGCATTCTGGGTAAGCTTCCCCACTACTCCTGTCTCCCATTCATGGGTTGGCTACCTTCCACCTGTACCTATCCTGCTGGGAGACCTCTAGGAATTAGGAAGGAGAGAAGACTCAGCTTCCTTTGCTTTCCTAACCAAAGTCCTTCCTCATGTCTAACTCCCATCCCTCCTGCTACAGCTTCTACCTATTTTCTTTCTCGACCTCTCTCATAATTAGGATTAGCCTCTAGGTTCTTCTCCATTTACCCCAATCCCTACCAAAAACCTTTTTGTTGTTGTTGTTGTTGTTGTTGTTGTTGATGACTTCAGAGCAGAAAAGAACAGATAGGGACAGAAGCTTTGGAAGCTGCCCTCTTCACTGGCAGTGTGTGTGCATTTGGGGTTTGTCCACAGATTCCTTTGAGGGCTCTGCTCCCCACTATGAGGTGTTTGTGGAGCTGAGGGGTCTGAGGAATCTGTCAGAAGAAAATCGAGACAAGGTAAAAGAGACAGGGACAGGGTATGACAACATGTCTCCTTCACTCTGCACATCCCCAGAGTGCTGTGGATATGGGGGGCAAGAGGGAAGGGTGGGGCTGGGGAAAAGCTTCTAGGGCTCTGGGATGGAAGGTGTGAGTCTCACAGACACACACTTGCACACACAAAACTCCTAAACGCATGTACCCACATCAGCTTCACTCAGACTCTTCTCTCCACAGCTGGACCACTGTCTTCAGGAAGCCTCTCTCCGCTATAAGTCCCTGCGGTTCCGGGGCAGTGTGGGCCCTGCCAGAGTCCACCTGGTGGGGCCAGGGGCCTTCAGAGCACTCCGGGCAGCCCTCTCTGCCTGCCCCACATCCCTTTTCCCTCCTGAGATGCCCCGGGTCCTTCGGCACAGACACTTGGCCCAGTTCCTGCAGAGGAGGGTGGTGTCCTGAGCCAAGGGCTCCCCATGACTCCAGCTCCCGTCAGAGGCTGCCTTTCTCTCCTCTGGGGCCTGTCTGAATGGGGAGTCCTTGTTCAGGGACTCTGACTCTATGCCACCTGACATTTGCCTCTGAGAGCCACTAGGCCTTAGGGAGGCCTTGGCCCAGTTGGCCATTTCTGAGGCATGGGCCTCAGGGGGTTAGCACATGCCAGCAGGACCCTGCCAGTATCCCTCTTGGTCCACCATAGAGGACACTGCTAGAATTCCCGTGCACACCCATGCCTTCTTGTGTCTCTCAACCTGACATTGTTCTCTGGCCACAGTTGTGTGCCTGGCCAGCATACTGGGTTGGCTGGAAGTTTGAGGACTTCCCAAGAGCAACCCTCTATCAATAAGGAGCAAGAGTTGGTGAATAAAGACTTCAGTGTCATTGTCCTTGAATGAGACAATTCTGAAGAGCCCATAATCTCTCAGAGGGTCCCCCACAGGATGGAGTTCAACTGCATGGGAGCCCACTCCTTAATGTGCTTCGAATTGGGCCTCCGCCCTTCCTTCCATCCCCACTCCCTCACAGTGCTTCCTGGGATCAGCTCCCAAATAAACTTCTTGTATCCCAGATTCTTGCCTCAAGGTCTGCTTTGGGGGATCCATGCAGTGGTTCCATTTGCTCTGCTGCTGTTGCAGCCTAGGCTCTCTCCATGTCCCACAGTTGGATCCAGGATGGGTTGGGCCCCTGGTGGGTGTGCACACAGCAGCCATGAAGGCCAACCCCTCAGAAACAAACTCACCTCCTCCTGCCTCCCCCATCCCAAGTGTAACCTAATAGCAGAGGGGCTAATCCCTAACTTCCCCTACCCTACTTTCACACTGGTCCCTTTCCTGGCCCAGCACCCAAAAGTCACTTCCATGGTAGGGAAGGGGAAGACTACCTCCTATCATAAACCATCAGAGCAGGAAGTAGCCCCAGAGACCAGCTGGGTTAACTGCCCATACCACTAGGGAAACTGAGCCTCCACAAGATTGGGAGGCTTCCCAAGATCCTGCACATCCTCCTAAACAAGGGAAGCTCCTATTCCATGCTTCTCCATTCTCCTGCCCCACACTCATCCAGCCCCCCATATCAGAAGCTCCAACGCTCCTTCCTGTTAAAATCCTCCCATGGTTACTTCCCTTCTCCATAGGAGTAAGACCAATCAGTTTGGCCTATATGACCCTGTGACCCTGGCCCCCACTTACTCGTCCAGGCACCTCTCTCCCCTGGCTGAGGAAAAGGCCTGGACGGTGAGGACTGCACACACCCCCATCCCAACTAAGCTATGCATTGTCACCACCAGGCTTGTGCTCAAGGTCTCTTTTCTGTGGAATGCCTTCCTCCCCAACCTGACTTGATAGAAATTTACTTTTCATGCAGGGCCTTTGAAGCCCCCCTGCCTCACCCCAGACAGCAGTGATTGGCTCAACTTTGCTGAGGTCTGCAGTGGTGCTTTCCCTTACTGGACTATCGTTACGCTTGAACTGCCTCCCACCTGGACTTATGCACACCTGGAAACCAGGCCAGGTCCTATGCACAGTTGCTCCCATGCCCAGTGCCAGGCCTGGCACAGAGCAGAAGCTCAATAAACAGGCCCTGAACAAGAGAAACTGGGGCCTGGAGATGGCACGTGTCCCCACCCCATGGTGGCTCACTCCCTGATGGCGGGCTAGGATACATCCCTCTCCTCCAAGCAAACTGGCTCAGGGGGAGAAAACCAGGAGGCAAAAGGTTTTTGGTTTGGGTTTCCTTTCCTCTTACTGTCTAGGCTGGATTTTCAAGATTTTCCATCCTAGAGAATGGTGGAAGGGGCAAAAGGGAAGGAGAGAGATGAGGTGAGGAGGGGCAACTAGGTAACCTTTTCAGACCCCTGGGGCAGTAACCAGGATGGGACGAAAGGCCTGCTGAGTGGTTGTCCTTCCCCTACACACTATGTGGCTAGTGGTCTCAAGACTGTCTGTTTTCCTGTTCCTAATTAACAGCTACCCTCCCCTCATATTGTCCCAGGCCAGCACCCCAGCTGAGGCCTCTTTTGTGCTGTCAGATTCCTGGGTGCAAGGTGGCCTCATTAGTGCCCAGAGACCAACCCATCTCCAGGGAGCAGGCAGACAGACAAGGGGGGGAACAGGGGCATAGTGATCCAACCTCAGCTTCTGAATGTCTCAGCGGCCATTCCTTGGGCCCAACCTGGAGACGGCCCCCCTGCAGACGGCTAATCTTAGACTTGCCTTTGTCTGGCCCTGGAGTGGAGGCAAGGGCTCATCTCTTCCCCGCCACCTCAGAGCACTATAAACCCCAACCTCCTGGTAGCAGGGCACAGTAGACTGCCTCAAGATTCCTGGCCGTCTGGACGACTGCAGACACCTCCTTTCCTCGCTGCCCCACCCTGCACTCCAGATACCATGAAGCTTCCTTCCACGAAGGTAAAGACCCAGGGACTGAGGGGTGACTCATACCAGAGAGGCAATGAGAATGCTTGCTTAGAGTGCCAGAAGAAAGGCCAAAGGTATCTAATCCCAGTCTTTGCCCATGCATGCACTGAGGCAGGAGACTGTGTGCACCCATGGCCAAGACTCTGCTGTGACTAACATTGAGTTGTGCTCTGTTCTCCTAAGAGCCTGGGTTATTGAACACTTGCTATGTGTCAAATGGTGTGTTTGCACCTGTCATCTCACTTTCTCCTCCCAGCATTCCTTCATAGTAGGAATTAATACCCAGTTTACGGACAAGAAACCTGGGCCCCTGAGAGGGGTGGAGACTGGTCCAAAGCCATGGAGGTTAGTTACCCCTACAAGGGAGCAGGCAGATGAGAAGACAGTTAGGAGTCCTGCCAGTCTCCAATTTCCACTGTTTGCCTGCTGTGGAGGGGAAAGGGAGATACTCAGTAGGACTTCTGTTTTCCTGGGTTTACAACTTCTGGTGCAGACAGAGTCAGACACACAAGTTTTCGTGTGTTGTGGTAAGTGCTCTACTGGAGAGGTACAATGGACTGAGGGTATCGAGGAGAGAGGGATTCATTCTGCCTAGGGGTTCTCAAACGGCATGTTCCCAGAGGAGATGCTCTGCTGGGTCTTGAACGATGAGCAGATAGAGGACCCAGATGTGAACCTTCTCTAACAGAGCCCTTCAGACAGCAAGCGGAGAGGCGCGAAGCCAGCTGGGCAGGTCCTAGGCGTGAGGGGCTAATTGAGGGTGCAGTGGGAAGACACCCCTAGCACCTTGTCTCCGCCCCCCTAGGTCTCCTGGGCCACCGTGACGCTACTGCTGCTGCTGCTCCTGCCGCCCGCGTTGCTGTCTCCCGGAGCGTCCGCGCAGCCCCTGCCCGACTGCTGTCGTCAGAAGACGTGCTCCTGCCGCCTCTACGAGCTGCTGCACGGCGCTGGCAATCACGCGGCTGGCATCCTAACCCTGGGCAAGCGGCGGCCCGGACCCCCGGGCCTCCAGGGTCGGCTGCAGCGCCTCCTGCAGGCCAGTGGCAACCACGCCGCCGGCATCCTGACCATGGGCCGCCGCGCAGGCGCAGACCCCGCGCCGCGCCTCTGTCTCGGGCGCGGCTGTCCCGCCGCGGCTGTCACCTCCGTCGCTCCTGTGGGACTGTCTGGGGTCTGAGCCATTCTTCAGGCCCCCTCCTGGTTCTGCTCTCTTCCCTATGCCCACCCGGCATCGGCCCCCAGAAAAACGGCAATAAAGGCGAGTCTCCTTGTGGCTGATCTCTGTTCCTGTGTGATCGCGTCCAGCCCTCCAGAGGGCGAGAGAGCGTATTCTGAACTAAAGTCCGAGGGCCAGGGAGCCGTTCTCTGGTGCACCAGCCTCAGCTTATGCATTGTTGAATCTGAAACGTTCTTGGTTGAGGAGTTCCCAGGGAAAGCTCTTGGGGTGCCGAGTGAACCGCACATATGCATGCTTGAAAGGGAGAATACGACGGGACATGTGCGTCCGATGATGCTCTACTAGTGATGGTGTAACTTTGCCTTTCCCCAGAAACACACAGGAGGGGCAGGGGAGAGAGAAAGTCTTCACCGAGGAGCGGAATCTGGCTAGGAAGTCGAGAGAGTCAAGCCTGCCTGCCAAAAAGGCAGGGAATATGAGCTCCAACAACAAATCGTCTAGAGTGGCTGCGGCGTGGGGTACAAAGTGTGGGGAGAGTTGAAGCTCCGGAATAGAGGCAGTTAAGTTCGCACAGCCTGGATTGTGAAGGTCCTCACATGTCATCAGGCTTTGCACTTTATTCTGTAGGCAACAGAGTCACGGGAAGTTCTTCAGCAAGGGTAGGGCAAGATTTTCCTGTAACTCTAGATGAAAACACCTAAATTGCTTTCCCCTAACATTCATATGTGGAGTCCTAACTCCTGCCATTTCAGAATGTGACATTATTTGGAAATAGGGTCCTTGCAGATGTAATTAGTTAAGATGAGATCATAATAGAGTAGGATGAGCCTCTAATCCACTATGACTGGTGTCCTTATAAAAGAGAGAATTAAGATGCAAATACACTCAGGGAGAACCCATGTGAACACGGAGGGAGAGATTGGGGTGATGCTTCTACATTGCAAAGAAAGCTAAAGGTTGCCAGCAACCCAACAAAAGCTGGGGGAGAGGCATGCAACAGATTGCTCCCTCACAGCCTTCAGAAGAAACCAACCCTACCTTCTCTTTGATTTTGGTTGAACTTTTTCTCTTTCTTTCTTTCTTTCTTTCTTTCTTTTTTAACCAGAGTCTCACTCTATCACCAGGGGGTAAAGTGTATGGCATCACAGCTAACAGTAACTCCAAACTCTCCAGCTCAAGTGATCCTCTTGCCTCAGGCTCCTGAGCAGCTGGGTCTACTATAGGTGTGTGCTGCCACGCTCAACTTTTCTATTTTTAGTAGAGACGGGGTCTTGCTTTTGCTCAGGCTGGTCTCAAACTCCCGAGCTAAAGCCATCCATCCATCCACCTCAGACTCCCAGAATGCTAGGATTACAGGTGTGAGCCACCACATCCGGCCTGGTCTTGGTTGAACTTTTAGCATTCATAATTGTGAGACAATAGATTTCTGTTGTTTGAGCCACCCACTGTGTGTGTGTGTGTGTGTGTATTTTTACGGGTTTTTTTTTGTTTTGTTTTGTTTTTTTTATTAGAGCTCAGTGTGGGATTATAGGGATCTTCCTGCCTTGGTCTTCCAAGTAGCTAGGACTACAGGGTACTTCACTATGGCTGGTTAATTTTAAAAAATAATTTTTTTTTTTTGAGACAGTCTCACTTTATTGCCCTTGGTAGAGTGCCCTGTTGTCTCAGCTCACAGCAACTTCCAACTGCTGAGCCCAGGCGATTCTCTTGCTTCAGCCTCCCGAGTAGCTGGGACTACAGGCGCCTACACCTGGCTATTGTTTTGTTGCAGTTTGGCCAGGGCCGGGTCCGAACCCACCACCCTCCGTATATGGGGCCAGCACCCTACCTGCTGAGCCACAGGCGCTACCCACTGGCTATTTTTGTAGAGATAGGGTCCTGTTGCGTTGCCAAGGTTGGTGTCAGACTCCTGGCATCAAGTCAGCCTCCTACCTCAGCCTCCCAAACTTCTGGGATCACACAGGTGAGTCACCAGGCTGGTTGTGGTGCTTTGTAATGGCAGCCCTAGGAAACTAATATAACATCCAAAAGTGGAGACACAGAAAGAGTGGCACTTCTTATTGAACTAATCCCAGACAATGCCCAATTTAGACTGTGAGAGTGAGGACGGGGAGCATTTAACTTGCCTTCATTGCCTACACAGGTTCCCACTCTCACTGACTTTAGCTCTTTGGGAAAGCAGCCACCCTCTGCCACTACACTTAGCTGCCTCAATAATTTTCAGTAACAGGTAGTGAGAAAGTCCTGTGTCTAGTCTCACCTGGGTCCCTCTTCCTGCTGCATTGGTTCCATCTTTGAGAAGATAGAGATCAAAGTTCACAAAGGGTGTGCCCATGGAGATTTGCCAAACCATCTTTGCCCACCTTGAAACCATCTTTCTCAGTCCCAAACTTGCCTCTATTGCCTCCAACCTCTCTTCCAGTCGAAGGGCAGCAGAGAGGATTAAATCAACACGGTAGGAAAAAGAACAGGGAAGCGACTGCCCTCCAAGACACTTATACACTTATTTTGTGCCAGCAGCATGCATTATGCTATTAAATCCTCACAATAACTGCATGAAGTAAGAATTATTAGGTGAGGAAAGTGAACCTTGGAAAGGCTGTCATACAATTAGTGTCCAGTTCACCAGGGTGCGTTAGTCAAACTGAACCAGAAGGTGAGAGTTAGTGGTGCTTACTAGAAGTTGGGGTTCCGAGCCTCCTGTCCTGTATTCTCCACAAGCAAAACTAGACTTTTAACCCTTGCTGTGTTACACTGGAGCAACAAGACTCGGAGTGCTGCGAAATATCCCAACTCCAGCAGGCGGCACTGTGAATCAGACACCAGCCTCAGCGTGGGCGGCACCAAGGAAAACCCACCAGGTGGAGCCACAAGGAGCATCCAGGGAACCACATGGGGGGCGTGGTCACCCGGAAAGAGGGCGTGCCTGCTGTTCAAGCCCCGCCCCACCAATTCGGGCCTCCCCTCCCGGTGGGCGTGCCCCTAATTCCCTCCCCGAGAGACTCGCGTGGGCCTCTACCCTCAGGGAGGAGGGCTGCCCAGGGGTGTGCGGTCGTCTCTAGTGGCCCCTCCCCGTGCGGGACCAAGTGGCGGGTGCGGGCCGAGCCCGAGGGGAAGAACCCGGCCCGTGGGGAGGTGGGGGGGCACCTAGTCGGTGCAGAGCCGAGCCGAGAACTACGGGTTTGGAGCAAAGAGGCGGCGGCGGCAGCGGCGGCGAAAGGGAGGGGAGGAGGCAGGCGGGCGCATGGAGCGCCCCGGCCCCGCCGGCAGCTCTTCCCCTCCGGCCAGGCCGCGGTGAAGGGTTCCTGGCGCCGCACTTCGAACCCGTGCCCTGGGGCCATGCCGGTCATGAAGGGGTTGCTGGCCCCGCAAAACACCTTCCTGGACACCATCGTCACCCGCTTTGACGGCACGCGTGAGTGGGGCGGAGGTTGCGGCTGGGGTCTCAAGCTGAGAGCCAAGTCTCCTTGGGGGCCGGCTGGGGCCTCCTGAAGGTGGTGAGACTCCCCCCACCCTCCCGTCCCCGGCGAGGAGAGAGAATGGAGTTGAGAGTCTAGGAACTCTGGAGCCGCTTCTCGTAAAGGAACAGGGCCGCTAGTGCCCTTCGAGGGGAGCAGGGGAAAGGGCCTAGAGCACGGGTGGGTGGAGGGGGGCGGCCTATGGGGGAGCTGAGGTTAGGGGGTGTGACTCGAGGCAGGAGAGGCTCTTTGTGAGGCAAAACGGAGGAGGAGCCTTGGGAGCCGCCCACTCCTGGTCAGTGCCGTGCTGGGGGTGTGATGGGGGTATCTGAGATACGGAAGTGGAATGAAGTAGCCGGACATTCTGGGGTCTACTCTCAGACTACTCCAGCTCCCACTTCCCCCATAAAAAAGGAGAACTTCGGCAAGACCCAGCTTGGATTAAGGTCACACACCCCCAAATCGTGGGGCGTCTATATCTGAAGTGGATGAGGCAGGAGGAGTGGGGCGGTCCGTGCGACAGAGGGAACTTCCTGCTCGCCCACCCTAGCTTGGGTTCCAGATTCAGCACCTTGGACAGCCACACCACTCCTTACCCGCCTCTTCTCCCGCCATTCCCTCTTCCTGCTCTGGAACCTGCCTCCCTCGGGAACCCTGGTGGTGGCCTGGAGGTTGGGGGAGCAGTAGCCGAGGGCGGAAACAGAGCCGTGGGGCTCTACCCGCCTCCACCCACCCCCACCTCCCTTGTTTCCATAGCGCCCATTACCGTGGCAACAGGCCCTGGGATGGAAGAAGGAGGCTTAGCCCAGAGCTCAGTGCCTCCCAGGCACCTTCAGGGTCCCCATCAGTACGCAGACACTCACACCTCTTAGTTCTCCAGGACTAATTGTGTCTCAGGACCCATCCCTTAGCTGAGACTTTGTCTCTGGTGGGCCCACAGGAGCCTCCCTGTGGCCTCCCACCCATTGTAGCTGGAGGGAGCCAGCTTGGGTTCCGCTACTGGGGGTTGCTGGAGCTATACCTTCAGTACCTCTCTTGTCAGACTTCAAGCCCTGGGGATAGACCCCTTTCAAATAGCTAAAGGGATGCTAAAAAGTGAACCTTTCCTGGAAGGCAGGGAAGAAGGCCGCTACTCATCCCTGTCTTCGCCTCTTCACCAAGATTTGTGAGTTTAGATAATCAATGCCCTTTGGATTCCTATTGGTAAAATAAATGGATATGATATCACCAGAATCTTTGCCCTGTTCACTCTGTATTGGGATGACAACATGGTGTCTTTAAAAGCAAAACGAACGTGGGAAATCATTTCACCTTCTTTTACTATGGACTTGTAGTAAAAGTCCAGGACTTGTTCTCTCCAAGTTAACTCATGTAGCTCACACAACCACCATGTGAGGAAAGTCTATTATACCCGACTTTGCAGATAAGGAAGCTGAGACACAGAAGAGATAGAACTGACTTGCCCAAGGACACACAGTCAGTAAGTGGCAGGGGAGCGGTGCAGAAGCCCAGGCTCCCACTCACCACACTATGCTACTTTCTACAGTGACAGTTCACCAGTTTGAAGGCAGGAAGATAGACTGCATAACCTCTTGGGGTTCCTTACCCAACACCCCAGTAGTCCCTGCTTCACTTCTAGGCCACCACTGAATCCTTGTCCCTTTGCTCCATTTCTTCTTACTCTCATTTCAGAATATCCCCAGAGGGGATTAGGAACCCTATGGATGTCTAGGAAGTTTCTGGCTCTGTGACCTCTAACTACAGCTTTAAGGAGGTACTGCCTACCTGGGAGCTAGCTCCCCACTCCTGGCCTTGTGCTGACCTTGACCTCTTCTTCCTACAGACAGCAACTTCCTGCTGGCCAACGCACAAGGTCCCCGGGGTTTTCCCATTGTCTACTGCTCTGACGGCTTCTGTGAGCTCACAGGCTACGGTCGCACTGAGGTCATGCAGAAAACCTGCAGCTGCCGTTTCCTCTATGGTCCAGAGACCAGTGAACCAGCCTTGCAGCGGCTGCACAAAGCCCTGGAAGGCCACCAGGAACACCGGGCTGAAATCTGCTTCTACCGCAAGGATGGTGAGGGGCTGAAACTGCCCTGTAGCTCTCCCCAGAGCCCAGACTGCACCCATTGTTCACTGGGCACAGTAGACAACTGGGTGCTCATGCTCACACTGCCACAAGCTACCCATGTGGATCCCTAACCTTCTCTGGGCCTCAGTGTCCCCATCTGAAAGATGAAGATACCAGCTAACAGAATATCTCAGGTTCCTTTTAGCACTGAACATTTGCCAAACTCTTTGCCTACATCTACAACCAAGGAACATTAGGGAGAAAGGCAGGCCATGGGGCTGCTCACACTCTTCCTTTCCTCTCTCCATTCTTCTAGGCTCAGCCTTTTGGTGCCTCCTGGACATGCTGCCCATCAAGAATGAGACGGGGCAGGTCGTGCTGTTCCTCTTTTCTTTCAAGGACATCACTCAGAGTGGAAGCCCAGGACTTGGCCCCCAAGGAGGCCATGGGGACAGTAATCATGGTAACTGCAAGTCTGGGCAGGAGGCATGAATGGTCAAAAGTCCTTGCCCAAGGTCACACAAAATCTCTCCCTACCCAATCTCATGGGACATGCTGTAACTTATCTCCATACTTTTCTTCCCAACAGAAAACTCCCTCCGTAGGAGAGGAGCCAGCTCAAAACTTCAGTCTGCCAGAAGGCAGAGCCGTACAGTCCTATACCGATTGACCAGCCATTTTGGACGCCGGAGCCAGGGAGGCATAAAGGCCAATAATGTGAGTCCCAGTCCCATCCCAACATCTCCCAAGTCCTCCCGCCTTGATTCTGAGGCATCCCTGCTAGTCTCTCTGTTTCCATGATTGGTTTCCATCCATAGGCTTGTTCCTTTGTCCACCCATTTCCCATGTACTACTCTCTGCTCTATATCCCCCTGTCCACCTCCCTCCATCCCCATCTTCCTTGCTTCCTCAAGAGATTGGCATTACTCTGCTCTGATGAAGTCATGAGGATGGTGCTCTAGTAGCAGTTACATCGCCTACCCCAGGGTGATATAAATATATTGTGATGGATGAAATTACAAGTTGCTGTGGTCCTGGAGAGAAAGACCCCATTGACCAGGAGGAATTTGAGAGAGAAGTTAGTGACCCCTCAGTCTAAGGCATATGCCTGATTTGTTATAATCTTCTCAAATAGGATGAGAGTCAAGCCTTATAAATACTCCCCCCAATCTCAATTGGTTCAAAAGGGGGGTTCTGGACAAAAGGAAGGAACGTTAGTGCCAGCCTCTGAACCTCACTTCTGCACCTTCTGTTCCTTCCCTTGGTTGCCCCTGTAGTGCCCACCTTCCCCTGTCCCTGCCTCTCCCTCTCACCAGCCTTGGCTCTTTCCCCCAAGTGTCCCCAACAACCACCTCTCTCCCCTTAGAACGTGTTTGAGCCAAAGCCATCAGTGCCTGAGTACAAGGTGGCCTCCGTGGGGGGGTCTCGCTGCCTCCTCCTTCACTACAGCGTCCCCAAGGCCATCTGGGACGGCCTCATCCTCCTTGCCACCTTCTACGTCGCTGTCACCGTCCCCTACAATGTCTGCTTCTCGGGTGATGACGACACTCCCATCACTTCCCGACACACTCTTGTCAGTGACATCGCCGTGGAGATGCTCTTCATCCTGGGTCAGACCCTCTGTCTCATCCATCTTGGTGGGTGGGTTGTGGGGGGGCCCGTTTGGCCAAGCTTCACTCCATCCTGGGCCTGTAGGACCCAGGCATGTTCACAGCCCATCCCTTTCTGAGTCTTTTAAGTCCCAGTGGCCCATGTGCCCTGGCCCTTGTCCCCTGTAGCCTTCAGCCTGTGACCTCTCCTCCCTGAGGACCAGAAGCCCAAACTGTCTTCTCCATTCCTGCCTCTGCCTCCATCCTGGCTCTCCAGGGCTTGTTCTCAGCTTTCCTAGATCCTTGGCCCCAGGCCAAGGCCCCCTAGTAATAGCCTCTTGCACCCCCAGATATCATCCTGAACTTCCGCACCACCTATGTGTCCCAGTCCGGCCAGGTGATCTCTGCTCCTCGTTCTATTGGCCTCCACTACCTGGCCACCTGGTTCTTCATTGACCTTATTGCTGCTCTACCCTTTGACCTGCTTTATGTCTTCAACATCACCGTGGTGAGTGATGCCCATCCACCATACAACCTAGCCTCCCAACTTCAGCCCAGCCTCTCCCATTAGAGCATTGGCCCTAAATCCAGTCCTTGCCATCAATCCATTTGCAAATATTTATCAAGTACCTGTCATAGTCATAGGTCCATGCTGGGTAGATACTGGGAGAATCTGAGAAGGTCAGCCCTCTTGGGGAGCTGAGCTCACAATCTTTGAGGGAAGCTGAGACAAATGAAAAGCTAACTATGGCTACCAAGGCGGCATTGGTCTGATGCCAATGAGTGGTACTTTTCACATTTTTATTTAACAAACAACTGATGAGCATTTAGCTGTCTGCAGAGCACTGTGTGGGGCCTGGTCACTGTAGGGGAAAAGAACATGGATTCAGCCTCTAAACAGCTAAACTGGTGAGAGGCAGGAATACTGGAGGGGACATTAGGGACAGAAGAGGTGAACGGTGGCAGTAGGACCTACAGATTGCTGCATGGAAGCTGGACTGACCCTGGAATTCCAAGCTAGAACATGAGCATGTGTACAAATGACCTGAAACCTGGCCATTACCTGGGAGGCAAAAGCACCTAGTTGGGCAGAGGCTGAAGTGGTTTGGGAAGCGTGCCTAGGGAGGTGGGAGTACAGCTAGACCTTCATGGGTGAGTAGGATTTGGCTGGCAGGAGGTGAGGAGAGAGAGCATTTAGGGGGAGCATAGTAAGCCAAGACAAGGAGGTAGGGGCCGTGGGGTAGATTTGGAGGCAGAGAATGCCAGGACCCATGTCCTCACAGCTCCCTGGGGACTACCTGGAAGTGCTCTGAGTGCCCAGTTGTGGACACAGCTGGCAGATGGTAGGTCTTATCAAGTCTAGGGTAAGGCAGTCCTACTCCGTGTCCCCAGACCCCCTTGCCTGTTGGCTAGGGAAGTGGGGAGCAATTTCCTTGTGTGCTCTCCCTGCTGCACTCAGCTATAGCAGGAAACCACCTACACGCAGCCGGATTTAACTAGCCGCCAACGGGCTGTGGGCCTCTTCTTCTAGCTTGTGCACACGTGTGTGCAAGTTTCCACACACGTGCATGTGTGTGCGTCTGCCCTGAGGCTCCAGCCATTCTGAGCAGAGCTCCCCATCCCTCCCCAGGAGTGCACTCACCCCTCTGTCCCCACCAGGCAGTATTAGCAGGGGAGAGGGAGAGCCACAGAGAGCCCACTGCCCCTCCGCTCAGGGAGTTCCCACTCCCCTGGTACCTTTGAGAGCACTTTACAGTTCACTAGTCTTTCATACACATCATTACAGGGGCACCTCCTACCACCCATTTGGGGAAGATTCTTTTATCCTTTTTCAGAGGTAGGGGTGCAGAGGCTCAGAGAAGTTAAGTGACTTGTTCAAAGTCACAGCTGGCAGTGGCAGGCAGGCAATTAGAACTAGGACTCTAGACTCTTATTCTTTCCAACATACCACCCTGCTTCCCTGATAGCCAGGGTACCTGTGTGGATGGCCAGGCTTACAGTGGGATTGGAGCAATGCTGGGGCCAGAGATAGACAGACAAGACCAGTAGGCACTGGCAGTGCTGCTGATTAGACAGAAGCAGGCCTGTGACATTCTAGTCCAAGGAGAATGAGAGGAGGGTCCCAAGGGAGTGGGGCCAGAGGCAGATGACTCGGGAAGGACTCGAGTTTGCACCTAAGAGCTCTGGGAGCTGAGGTCAGGCATTACACCCTGGAGAGGGCTTGTGTGGAAATCAGAGCCACCTCCTTCCCAGCTCCTCACCTAAAACTAAAGGTGATTATACAAGGAGGTTCAGGAGCAGCATAGGGCCAGAACTGTGAGGGATGCTCCTGGAGACCCCAGAAGGGATAGTGAGGGGACTTCACACCAAATTTCCTGGGCACTGCCCCAGAGCCCCAGTCCTCATGGCCAAGTTGCCCCCACCCAGAAGACAAGCCCCCTTCAGCTCCCACATATCCAAGATTGAAAGAGCTAGATGAAGTATTAACAACACAATGAAGACAGAGTGGCCAGTAATATTAGTGAAAGTTTGCAGTACCCTTACTAGACCCCATTAGCTCCATCATCCCCTATTGTAACCCAGGCTCCCTCAGTCCCTGCTCTCCTGTCCTCAGCTCTCCCCTGTGACTCTCTCATCTACAGCTGCTCCACAAGGGGAAGGGACCCTAAACCTTCCCTAGTCCTCAAACTTCTTGCCTGTCCTGACCCCTACCATGCTTCTTCATATCTCTAGAGACAGTCCCCATTACAACTGCTAACTGTCATCACTGACAACTAGCTTTTGTCCATATCTGATTGTGCCTACAACACTGAGGCTTTGAGCAAGGACTCTGCAGAGATCATCTCTGATCACCCCACAGCACAAAATGGAGTTTGGTGTCAGGCAGCCCAGACACACCCATCTTGAGTCTTCATCATTACCTAGGTCTGTGACCTTGAGCAAGTCACTAGCCTTTCTGAGCCTTTGTTTATTTATCTGCAAATTGGGAACTATAGTGATAATTGGACTACATGCATAAGTGTTTTTTGTTTTTTGTTTTTTGAGACAGTTTCACTATGCTTCCCTCAGTAGAGTGCCATGATGTCACAGCTTACAGCAACCTCAAACTCTTGGGCTTAAGTGATTCTTTAGCCTCAGCCTCCCGAGTAGCTGGGACTACAGACGCCCACCATAACACCCAGCAATTTTTTGTTGTTATTGCAGTTGTCATTGTTGTTTAGCTGGCCTCGGCCAGGTTCAAACCTGTCAGCCTGGGTGCCTGTGGCCAGCATCCTACCCACTGAGTATGGGCGCTGCCTGTGTTTTCTTTTGTTTTTTGGGGTTTTTTTTTTTTTTTAATGAAGATTACAAATGCTTAGCATAGTGACTGGCACTTCTAGAAAGCACTAAGTCTTAGATCCTATTCATGTTATTATTTTTCTCTCCCTGGTGCATTTCCTGGCCACTTTCTCAGGACAGCAGGGATGTTTTTCCTGTTGCAGCCTCCCCTGGCTCCAGAGTATATGTGGAGGGGGAAAGGCCCTGGGAGGGGATGAGGTGTAAGGGCTCTGATGAGCTGTGCCTGCTGACACCCGCCCCCACCACATTCCACAGACCTCGCTGGTGCACCTGCTGAAGACCGTGCGGCTGCTGCGGCTGCTGCGGCTGCTGCAGAAGCTGGAGCGGTACTCGCAGTGCAGCGCTGTGGTGCTCACACTGCTCATGTCTGTCTTTGCCCTCCTTGCCCACTGGATGGCCTGCATCTGGTATGTCATCGGGCGCCGGGAGATGGAGGCCAATGACCCACTGCTCTGGGACATTGGTGAGCCACTGACCCCAAACTGTCACTGACCATATGTCTACCTGTCCCGTCCCTAAGCTAATGCCTCCACCACCATCCCAATTCCTCCATCCATCCAACAAACTTACATTGAGTGCTTTCTGGATGAGGTGTGAGAATACTGATTTGCAGATAAGGTCTCTGTCTTTGAGGAGAACTCACAGCCTAGCTGGGAACAAGACCAGTGATAGGTGATCAAAATACAGTGTAGGAAACACTTGGATAGCAGAGGGCAATGTTTTGGGCCGAGGGAGCAGTGTGTGCACAGCCCCAGAAAGAGTTTGGCCTGTACTTTCTCTGCCCCCATCAGTCCCTCCTTCTCCAGGCTTAATGAAAGGACTGGCCAGGAGACAGCCGGAGGCTCTCAGTGTTTTCTGAAAGGCATGTCAGATCCTGGGCACCATCCCTGACAACCTCTCTCTCCTTTGCACCACTCCTAGCCCACCACATCAGTACCATCTCTTGGATACCTTTGGGTCTGGCCTCTTCCCTCCATCCTTTGTCCCTTCCCAGTCCATCTACCTTCCTCTCTCACTCAACCTTATGCAATAGCCTCCATTGACCTCCCTTCCCCCTTCTCATCCCCCACCCCAAAACCTTCCTCACCGAATTGGTCTTTCAAGAATCAACACTGACTTTCCTGGACTCCTTCAGTGGCTCCCCACTGCCCTCAAAATGAAGTCCACACTCAGTGCTCACCGTGGGCAGCACTGCACCCTCTCTGTCCCCACCTGCCTTCCCTTCCTCCCCTATGCTGCATCTATGCTGGGCCTCCCTCCCAAATCCAGGATGTACTGCTTTCTCATGTCAGGCCTTGAACATGTTTTCTTCTCTGCCATCTTTCCTTTTTTGTCTCCTATCTCTTCACCTAAGTGACTTTCCTGTTCCTTGCAATCTCAACTAAAATGCCCTGTCCTAAAAGATCCTCCCTTCCCCCCCCCCCCCCAGAAACCATCCCTCCCACCCCACAACTGCCAACTGGGTTGGCTCTTCCTCACCTGTTAGGATTCCTAACACACCTTATATGGTAACTCACCTCCTACCTGTAATGATTTAGTTCATGTCTCTTTCCCCTCCTGACTGTAAGTTCTACCCCAGGCAGATCAAGTCTCCGGCACCTTGTACATAGGAGGTGCACAATAAAATATTGGAGAGTTTAAGGGACCCCTGACCAGTCAGCAGTGTAGGGAGTTGGTGGCCTTGGACTGCAACTGTTACCAACTCACCACGGGAGGCACTGGCACAGGCTGCTCCACACACTTCCTGTGCCAACCTGGGCACACCATCCCTCCTACTGTGTAAATACTGGCCCAAGGTCAAGCCAGGCAGCTGGGGAAAGCCCAGTTCTTTCCATGCAGTTCCTCCATGCAGGCCCTGTCCACTGCTCACCCTCCAGCCAGGGCTCCCTCCATGCTTCCACCCACAGGCTGGTTGCATGAGCTGGGCAAGCGGCTGGAGGTGCCCTATGTCAACGGCTCTGCGGGCGGCCCCTCGCGGCGCAGCGCCTACATCGCTGCACTCTATTTCACGCTGAGCAGCCTCACCAGCGTGGGCTTCGGCAACGTGTGTGCCAACACCGACGCTGAGAAGATCTTTTCCATCTGCACTATGCTCATAGGCGGTGAGATCACACCCGTGGGGGAGGGGGGAGAGGGCTCTGTGAAGCACAGCGTGCACATGGGGAAACTGAGGCCCAGAAAGGGCAATGTCTGCCTAAGTTGTCTACCCAAGTCCAGACAGTTATGCATTCATTCGCTGATGTTTCCTCTCCTGAGGCGGGTGGACCACAAAAAGGCATGGCCTCTTATGAAAGGAATGAGGAGTCCAAATTTATGACCTGGGGCGGGGGACCATCAGAGGTGCATGGGATCTGACCCATTTCTGCACCACTTCCTATTCCCCACCCCTAACCCAGGACCTGACACCAGGTAGGCATGCAAGAGCCCACTCTCTCTCCTGCCCCGCGCCAGGAACCCAGAGACCAGTCCAGGACAGGGTGGGTTTGACAGCAGGGGAGGCGGCAGCTGGAGGGGTGGCCACCTCTTACCGGCTGCCGGTTACCGCCGCTGCAGCGCTGATGCACGCAGTGGTGTTCGGGAATGTGACGGCCATCATCCAGCGCATGTACTCGCGCCGCTCACTCTACCACAGCCGCATGAAGGACCTCAAGGACTTCATCCGCGTGCACCGCCTGCCACGGCCGCTCAAGCAGCGCATGCTCGAGTACTTCCAGACCACATGGGCTGTCAACAGCGGCATCGACGCCAATGAGGTAGAGTGTAGGGGTCCGGCTCACCCTGGCCTGCAGTGTAGCAGTGCAGTGGGAATGGAGTCGCCGCCCCTTGGATTTGCAATGGGGGCAAATGGGTCCAGGGCGGTGGGTGTTGGACACAAGAGCACGAGTCCACCCAAATCCCCATCCCTTTTTCTTAGCACTGGAATATGAGAGCTGAAAGGGAGCTCAGGCTGCACATTCTCCCTTTAGTCAACATTTCCTGAGAAGCTGCTTTGGGCCAGCCTTGGTAGCTTAGAGATGATTACACTCAGCCCTGACTCTCAGGGAGACCCCAGAATGGTGAGGGAGATGGGGGAAGAACAAAGAGTTTGGAGAGCAGCAGGGCCGTGAAGGAGGAGGGATGTTGGTGCAGTAGAGCCCTCCTTGTGTCTGGCCAGAGGAGCCAGGCAGGGTGGCACAGCAGAGGGAACGTGCTGAAGGACTGGCCTGCTACTGGGAAGCCATTCCAGGCAGAAAAGAACAATAGGAACATGAGTCAGGAAGTGGTGCCCCAAAAGAGCAGAGGGAGTTACAGAACTGAAAGTAGTTCAGTCAGCCTCAGGAATGGGGCCTGAATGCTGTTGAGGAAGGAGGGAGCCCCAGCTCTTGGGTTTAGATTTTATCCTACAAAATGTTTATGCTGGAGAGTGGCGGGAACTAGATTGCTGTAGTATTTCAGACGGTGAGAGCCAGGAGGATCTTAGAGTGCAGGTTTCTGGCTTAGGCATGGGAGCAGGATGGAAACATTCCAAGAGGAAGATTTGGCTTAGGGATGAAGGTGAGAGTTAAGAGTTGGTCCACGAGGAGGGTGTGGAAGGTTGCCCAGTAGGGATTTAGAAAGCAGGTCGGGACCCAGAGTTAGGGGTTGGGGCACACAAGTGGTGGGGGAATCATGGGACTGGTTGCCATGCAGGGAGAGTGTGAAAAGTTAGGAGAGAGGGTGAGCTGAGGAAGAGGGGTCTGGAGTGGAAGTGAGGAATGAGCAGTTGGACAGGTGGGAGGAAGACAGGGAGGGAGTCCCTCAGAGGAGCCCAGGTGGAAAAAGAGAGAGGTCAATATGCCAAGGTGACCAAGGGGCTTCATAATATGAGGATGAAAATGTGCATGTTAAGTTTGGCTCTAAGAGGTAACTATCAATGCTCAAGATCTAGTAAAACTCTACGTTTTACAGATGAGAGTACTGAGGCCCAGAGAGTAGAAATGGATTACCCAAGGGATTTAAGAGCAGAGCTGACTTCTAGTCTCCTGCCTCCTTGTTGAAGGCTGATCCTCCGGGGATGGTACTTGAATGTATGGAGTTGAGCAACCAGGGCATGCATGAGTGACCAGTGTGTGTAGCCATAGAATGAAAAATAAACCTGATCTATGCCTCAGAAATTGGCTTGGGAGGTTCACATAGCAAACAATATTAAGGTTAGACCCACAGAGGTCATCCTGAAGGTCTGGAATGGTGACTTCAAAGCAGAGGGCAAGTTGGAGCTCTTACCTTAAAGACAGCTGGGCACATTTTTAGACTCAAGTAGTAGCTATAGGGGGGATGGCCAGAGTAACCTATGCCCCTTATGCAGTTACTGCGTGACTTCCCAGACGAGCTGAGAGCTGACATTGCTATGCATCTGAATCGGGAGATCCTGCAGCTGCCACTGTTCGGAACAGCAAGCAGGGGCTGCCTGCGGGCCCTCTCACTGCACATCAAGACCTCATTTTGTGCTCCGGGCGAGTACCTGTTGCGCCGTGGGGATGCCTTGCAGGCACACTACTATGTCTGCTCCGGCTCACTTGAGGTGCTTCGAGACAACATGGTGCTGGCCATCCTGGGTGAGGACCCCATCACCACCCACCATCTAGCCCAGAACCCTCCAAAGAGGACTTGGGAATGGCCAGGACTCTAGGGAATGGCACGCCCCTTGTCAATACCTGGAATTCCTGGTGAGGAGTACCCTTTCTTTTTTTTTCTTTGAGACAGAGTCTCTGTTGCCCAGGCTAGAGTACCATGCGGTAAGCCTAGCTCATAGACACCTCAAACTCCTGGGTTCAAGCGATCCTCCTGCCTCAGCCTCCTAAGTAGCTGGGACTATAGGCACCCACCACAACGCCTATTTTTCTATTTTTAGTTGAGACGGGGTCGGAGTCTTGCTCTTGCTCAGGTAGTCTCAAACTCTTGAGCTCAAGGGATTCTATCACCTCAGCCTCCCAGCATGCTAGGAGCAGGCTGGAATACCCTTTCTTGGTCTCTTCACCTACCATCATCCCCTTTTGTTTTTGTTTTTGTTTTGAGATAGAGTCTTACTTTGTCACCCTTGGTAGAGTGCTGTGGCATCACAGTTCACAGCAACCTCAAACTCTCGGGCTTAAGTGATTCTCTTGTCTCAGCCTCCCAAGTAGCTGGGACTACAGGCACCCACCACAATGCCTGGCTGTTTTTAGAGATGAGGTCTCACTCTGGCTCACACTGGTCTTGAACTCACGAGCTCAGGCAATCCACCCATGTTGGCCTCCCAGAGTGCTAGCACTCCTGGCATGAGCCACCGCACTGAGCCCCACCATCCCCTTTTGACCATTCCCTCTAACCCTCTGCCTCTACCCTAATCTCTTTGGGTAGAGTCCTCCAACACATCAACCTTCCCAGTGACTATCCCCCAACTCATTTGATCCTTTCCCAACAACCCTAAACTCCACTGACCTTTACCCATTAACTGACTCCTCTGGCCATTGTTTATCAATCATCCAATAACATTGAACATTCCTCTAGCCCTACTCACACCCCTCACTCTCTACTGACACTTCCCCAATTCTGCTGATTATTTCCACCAATCTCATTGATTGTACCACCTTAACCATCCTCCAAACATAGTGACCATCCCCCAAATCCATTCTACCTCTCTCCAATATCCTATTGGTCTTACTGCCCCAGCTGACTATCCCCATCACTTCTCCACAGGAAAGGGGGACCTGATTGGAGCAGATATCCCTGAGCCAGGGCAAGATCCTGGGTCGGGGACAGGCCCAAGCTGCGTGCTGAAGACCAGTGCCGATGTAAAAGCACTGACCTACTGTGGCCTGCAGCAGCTGAGCAGCCGAGGGCTGGCTGAGGTCCTGAAGCTCTATCCTGAGTATGGGGCTGCCTTCCAGGCTGGCCTACCCCGGGACCTCACCTTCAATCTGCGCCAGGGCTCTGACACCAGTGTATGTAGACCTCCTACAGCCTCTATCCCTTCCAGGGTCCCTTCCTTCAGCGCAAACCTCTCCTGCACAGAGGGTCTCATGCATCTCCCTCTACTCTGAAAATATTATCCATCAACCCAGGCACCCTCTTCCAAGGCCCCTATGTGCTTAACCTCCTGACCCTGATGCACTGGCCATCATTCAGCCCTCTACTTTTAGCTCTACTGCCCCACCTCCTGTTGACCACCCCCCACCCAGCCTCATCCGGACTTCTTCAGAGGACCCTCCCTTTGGAAACAGCACCATTCCTGGCATCCTCGATGAAGTCCCTGTCCTGGACTGGGCATTGTCCCCTGGGTCTTCTCACTAAATGTTTCCTGAGCCCGCCATACTTTAGACTCTGGGCTTTTGTCTCTTGCTGCCTTTCAATCTCACTTTGCTACCCAGTGTGACTGTGAGTCAGAGGTGGTATCTGATTCAGTTCCACAGGAAGGCCCCATTCCAAGCCCCCTAACAGTGTTGAGTTGGATGAGGGTCTGCCCTAGGGCAGTGGGGAGGTGGGAGTTGGCTTGAACCATACTATGTCCCCACAGGGCCTTGGTCGCTTTTCCCGATCCCCTCACCTCTCCCAGGTAACACCCCTTCTTGGATGGGCTGAGGCTGCACAGAGGGTGGGGGGGCCTCTTCTTGGCTCCAGTGCTGCAAGGGGAAAGGGGGATGGGGCAAAGACGGCTGCTTAATGAAGGGGCCTGTTGTTCTCTGTCCAGCAACATCAGCTGCCCTCTCTGCCCACAGCCCCTCTCAGAAAGCCTTGGCTCCTCCTCAGACAAGACACTACCATCCATCACAGAGACTGAGGGTGGCTCAGAGCCTGGGGGTGGACCCAGGCCTCGCCGGCCCCTCCTGCTGCCCAACCTCAGCCCAGCACGGCCTCGAGGCTCTCTGGTCAGCCTTTTGGGCGAGGAGCTGCCCCCATTCTCAGCCCTGGTCTCCTCTTCTTCCTTATCCCCATCCCCTTCCCCTGCCCTGGCTGGCCAGGGCCAAAGCCCCTCCCCTCATGGCCCCCCCAGGTGCTCTGCTTCCTGGAAGCCCCCACAGCTTCTCATTCCCTCACTGGGAACCTTTGGACCTCCGGACCTCAGTCCCCGGTGAGACGCCAGCCTCTTCTGCCTCCCTCATACCCTTACTGACTTCCAGAACCTTCCCTAGGGTTCCAAATAGTGCTCCTTCCTGTCTCTGCCCCGTTTGCCCACTCTACCTTTCCAGCCACAGCTTGCAGCCCTATCCATTTTGGCCTCTGCTTCTCACTCCACCCCTGCCCTGCTGCTCCTACTCAGCCTCTGCCTGCCCCGCTCTGGCCCTCAGTCCTCCCCATGGTGCTGATGAGCACCGCCCTGTCTCCAGGATAGTGGATGGCATTGAGGACTCTGGTAACACAGCTGAGGCCCCTACGTTCCGCTTCAGCAGGAGGCCTGAACACCCAAAGCCCCGCTCACAGGCCCCCCCTACAGGTAAAGTAGACTTCAGCTCAATCATTTGTTCATCCATCCAGCCTTCCATCCATCCATCTAGCTATCTCACATGTAGTAGGAGCCTGCCATGTGCCAGGGGCCATGTTGGGAATACAGAGGTAAACCAGATCTGGCCCATGTCAGGCTAGCAAGTGAGATGCATGTGTACACAGATAAACAATTCCAGAACTAGGTGCTAAATGCCTCAACTGAGACAAGAACAGGACTTTATGATAGGAGGGGAAGATGCCCCTAACTCTGCCTCCTAGAGAAGAGGATACTTCAGTTGCTTCTTAAAGGGTAGGTAGGATTTTGAAGGATAGAGAAAGACAGTTGTTTAAAGGTATGAAAATCAAAGGGATGTTACATTCATATTTCAAAGAGAGACTTCGTACCTAGATCTGGGGGGTGGGAAAGATGAGGCTGGGGAATTATAGGGCCTCAAAACCAGCCTAAGGAGTTTGGCTTTCCCATTTCGCAGACCCTAGAGCTTTCTCTCCCCTTGTTCTCTGCCTACCTAGACACAGGAGGGGTCCAGCCCACGCTATAGGCTCAGGTGTTCATGCTCCTGAACTCACCTGCATCCCCTCACCCCATTCTGCCTGCAGGAATCAGGACCAGTTGGGAAATGGCCACTGAGGCTGAGGAAGTGAAGGAAAAGGTCTGCAGGCTGAACCAGGAGGTGGGTTGATCTGGCTTCTCCCCTCCAACCTTGGAGAATATCATCTCAGGATCAGAGAAGTGCCTGTTATAGGAGCATTTCAGGTTCTGGAGCCACAGTCCTGAATTCAAATATTCACCATAGCTGGATGACTTTGGGCAAGTTCCACAACCCCTCTGAACTTCAGTGTCCTCATCTATTATAAAATTGGAAGGAATAATATTATATTCTTCCCAGAGTCTTGAGGATGAAATGAGAGTGCATAAATGATAGTGGTCTTATCCCTGGCCCATCATAGATGCTCAGTAATGTTGGTTCCCCCACCCACACACATACAATGGGCTCAGGTTTTCCAGCCTGAAAAGAGGACCTCTTTCCCCTCCACCACTGTGGTAGCCTGTGCTGCTAAGGACCTGCCCATACCCAGTCATGGTGCACAAGTCCTTTTCCCTTACACTTCACATCTGAGTGTTAAAGAGATGTGGGGGGCAGAGGATAGGGGACCTGGAGCCAGATGTCTGCATCCTGGCCAGGAAGAGCCCAGATCCTGTGTAGAGAAGCTGTCTCCACCTTCTGCCCAAGGGATCTTAGAACTGCCATCACAGAGGCAGCAGGTCCAGCCCCTGGGAGTCCGCCTTTCTTCTGTTCTGATAAACATCAGCTATCCCAGAGGGTGACACCTGGGCAGGGGCAGGCCCTTGTACAGCAAGGTTCAGAGCAAGCCTTGCCTCTCTGCTCACTGGCTCAGGCATCCCCCTGTTCTTCTAAGCCACTTGAGTGCCTGTCAGAACTACCAGAGAACCTATTAAAATGCAGATTTCTGGGACTCACCCAATTTGGAATATCTAGGGTAGTACCCAGATATCTGCATTCTGAAAAGCTTCTCAGTTTATTCTGTACTCACTAAAGTTTGAAAAACACTAATACAGACACTTTGAGCTTGCATGACGAGATCTTCTGAGATAAGGCTGTATCATCACAATTGTGTGGCTTCTGTGAACACATTTTTCTATATCTTGTAAAAGGAGGGGGTGGGAAATAGCAATATCTGCTGCCCCAAATCTTTTTTGAAAGAGACTAGGCAAAAATAACTATGACCCCTTCCCTGCCTTCTTCCCAGGGTGGCACCGAGCAGAGAGAGTGGTTGTGAAGGAGCTTTGTAAACTGTGGAGGGGGTGTCGCTGGTTGTTACTGTGGCACCTGTGAAACAGCTTGATGTGTTTCCAACAGATCTCCCGTCTCAATCAGGAAGTATCTCAGCTTAGCCAGGAGCTGCGGCACATGATGGGTCTGCTACAGACCAGACTATCTCCCTCAGGCCACCCAACAGTCTCAGCTTGGCCACCAGGCCCTCCTTGTCCCCACCTGAGGCCACCAGGCATCTCTCCCTGCATGTCCAGACCACCACCTAGCCTCCAGGATACTACATTTGCTGAAGTCCACTGCCCGGCCAGTGTGGGTATAGCAGAGATGGGGGCCACCCCCCTGGACCTGAGACCTTCCATGGTGCCTCCCTACTCCTCAGACCCTGACCCTCTTGTACCCACCCCCATGCCAGAGGTCTCAACCCCAACCCCAACCTTCAAGAGGCACAGTTTCCGGTCCAGGTCAGACACGTTCCACTGACCCTGGCCCTGGGCCCAGGCCTGTCTGGGGTGGGCATTGCTGCCTGCCATCCAGGGAGGAGCTGGGTCCCTTGGCCTCCTGTCTTGAGGTCAACATCCACCAGCTGGTCTGGTTGGCTGTGCATTTCTGGACTTTTTAACAAAGTGTGGTCACCTCTGACCCTATTCCCTTTTCCAAACCTTCCCCACCCTCCCCCTCTGTGAGGGGGAGTCACCTGAGACTATGGAACCCAGCAGGCATGAGATGGACCACAGTGCCCATTAGGCTGGGCAGATGAGATGTTCTGCTTTCTCCCCATGACCTGAAGGCAAGTAGAGATGAGGGAATAGAGGGGATGGGCAAGGGCTCCAAATCTAACCTAGAATCTAACCCCATATACCAGAAGATAAAGGCTGAGGCCAAGACTGGGCAGGAACTTAGCATCTACAAGAGGGATATATTGTAGGATTCTGTTCTGGCGATAGCTTAGTGATACTTTTGCCCCACTCCCCAGGTCTCTGCTAGAGACTTTGAGAGTCATGTCACCTAGAGAGAGACAGAGGTTAGAGATGCTGGTTGGCATTTTAGCAACCCAAGACTTCTTAGGCCGCCCACAACTAGCCCAGGCTGAAGAGGCTCACCTCATCCTACAGCCCACTCAGGAGACAAACTGAAGGCCCCAGATATGTATTCTTTGACTCACACAGCATTTTATTTCTTTCTTTTTATTTTTTTTTTCTTGAGACAGAGTCTCACTATATCACCCTGGGTAGAGTGCTGTGGTGTCACAGCTCACAGCAACCTCAAACTCTTGGGCTTAAGTGATTCTCTTGCTTTGGCCTCCCAAGTAGCTGGGACTACAGGCACCTGCCATAATGCTCGGCTATTTTTTATTTATATTATTATTATTTTTTTTAGTTGTAGTTGTAGTTGTCGTTTGGCAGGCATGGGCTGGATTCAAACCTGCCAGCTGCAGTGTATGTGGCTGGTGCCCTAACCACCGAGCTACAAGCTCCGAGCCCTCCCACAACATTTTCAAAAGATGAATTAATTGTCAACATTAAAAATCAGTACAAGTCACATAAAAACCCAGGTATTCTATCCTCTCCAAAAAATTTAGATTGGACTCTAACTTCTCAAAAAAAGAAAAAAAGACTGGGCACAGTGGCTCATGCCTATAATCCTAGTACTCTGGGAAGCAGAAGCGGGTGAATTGCTTGAGCTCAGGAGTTGGAGACCAGCCTGAGCAAGAGTGAGACCCCCGTCCTTACTAAGAATAGAAAAAACAAGCCGGGCATGGTGACACATGTCTGTAGTGCCAGCAACTGGGGAGGCTGAGGTAAGAGGATCACTTGAACCCGGGAGTTGGAGGTTGCTGTGACATATGATGACGCCATGGCACTCTACCCATGGCTACAGAGTGAGACTCTGTCTCAAGAAAAAGAAAAGAGGGCGGTGCCTGTGGCTCAGGGAGTAGGGTGCCGGCCCCATATACCAAGGGTGGTGGGTTCAAATCCAGCCCTGGCCAAACTGCAACAACAACAAAATAGCCAGGCATTGTGGCGGGGCGCCTGTGGTCCCAGCTATTGAGGAGGCTGAGGCAAGAGAATCACCTAAGCCCAAGAGCTGGAGGTTGCTGTGAGCGGTGATGCCATGGTACTCTACCAAGGGTGACAAAGTAAGAGTCTGTCTCTAAAAAAAAAAAAGTTTAGGTCCTCTAACAACCGTGGGCCAACATCCCATCTGGCAATAATCAGCAATCTGCTGGGGCAGAGTGGCCACTGTCCTTTTTAGATGCTCTACTTTGCAGTCATCATATTTCTAGACCACCACCTAACAACTAGTTGCCTTTCCTCTTTTGAAATCTTTGGTATGTATATTAGAGTTCCCAAAACTTGGGTGTATAGCACATCTACCTGAGAATCTTAAAATGCAGATTCCTGGGTCCCACCCGATTTGGAATGTCTAGGATGGGGCCTGAGATTGAGTTTGCAACTCCTACCTTAGAGTCTGCTCCCAGGTTTTTGTGCCTAGTAGGTGCTTTGTGGGTCTAGTAATATGTTTCAACTCCTGGGCTTTGAGTCTGTCAACATCTCTGTTTCTGTCTCTCTGCAGGCTGTCACTCAGGATGGTCTCTTCTGCTGCCAGCAACTCAAAACAGTCCCAGCAGCACTCCCTATCCATCTTCTGTCCCCAGGCTTCAACCAAACCTGTTCTCCCCCTTTCCAACATGGTCTCACTCAAGGCCTGGACGTCTCCAAAACTTGCCCTGGTCTCCAGCTCTCATTAAAGCACTCAAGACCCTGGGCTCACTTTTGGATCGGAAATAAACTCTTTATTTTTGTAGTTGTTGGCTCTGGCTGTTTCTGGGGGTTGGTCCCAGGGCTTTGGAGGAGCCAACACAGCAGTCATTCCCCCACCATGCCCCAGGGCCCTGTTGCTGTCTCTAGGAAGGGCAAAGGCACCAGACAATCCACTTGGCACCACATGGGCTCCAGGGATGAGAGAGAAAGCTTAATGAGTCACTATGGACCTGTTATACCCTCTTCCCCCTGACACCCCAGTCAAGGCCACATCCACACAGAGTCCTGTTTCAGGCCTAGCTCCTTGGAAAGGTGGGTCCAGGGGATTCCCTGTTCTTTCTGTATAAGCTACTGTTGCAGTGCTAAGTACTACAGGGGCCGGGGAGGAGCCTGTCCTAGCGAAGAACCTCCTAGGAATGCTCCTCTGCCTTCCCAGGTCCTCTCTTCCCTCTTGCCTTTCATTTCTCTGATGGTCAATGCTAGGGGAACAGGAGGTTATGGATGTTTTAAGAAAGAAGGTAACCTAGTGACCAGATGGAATTAGATGTGAGTACAGTTTTGTGGAGGTTGTCCAGACAGGTCATTTCTTAGCTCAGGCTCCAAAGCTTAATTTGTGTTGACCAGAGTTATAAGCAAAATGGCCCCATCTGTCTCTGGGGTTAGCTTTGATTATATACAGGTTCTGAGTAGTATCCCTGGGGGAGGGGAGGAGATGAGAAAGAGAGGAGCTACTGGCCTGTGTTAGGAGACAGGGGTGGGCAGAAGAGGCTCTAATCCATATTGAGGAGAGCAGAAGAAAACAGAAATAGTCCTGATCCGGATAGGGTGGAGGTGGGTCTAGTCTATATTTATGGATGAGAAAGGCCGAGGCAGAGGTTGTCCAGTTCTGTATTTGGCACCAGACAGAAGAGCTGATTCTGGTTGGGAGGAGTGGCCGCAGGGGCTTAAGGGGTCCTGGTGTGTTTAGGGTTCCCGAGGCAAAGCAGGAGGCGGTGGCAAAAGCTCTCCCTTTGATCTCACCCAGCGTCCTCCAAAGAACCCTTCCTACAGAGCTTTCTATCATCTTCCCGGTCACAGATGCCCCCAGCAATTCAGCTCCCAGAGATGACTTGGCCCACAGTGCGGACAGGGGCTTCTCCTGGCTGGCTAGTGAATACACAGGACAAGTCCACGCGGCCTCCTGGACATATTCATTTATATCATGTTTTTCCTTTCCTAATTCTCCACACAGAGTTCTCTGCCTTTTTCTAACTCTCCACCACCCTCCTCCCCTCGGGGCGCCTGGCACCAGTGGTAACGCGGTTGGCAGTCTTGGCCTTAAAAAGTTCCCGACGCGGCTCCGCCTTGCCGGCAATTGGCTCCACCCTAAGCCCGAGTCCCAGGCAGCCGTCGGCTCCTCCCCGCGCTGCCAACTACAAGTCCCACCATGCCTCGCGCGAGCCCTCCCTTCTCTCCCGCGCCGCTCCGGCGCTACTTGCGGGGGGTCGACCAAGAATGCCTCCCATTGGTCTCTCCGCTCTGTCAGTCACCTCGGAGTATAGAGGGGCGGGGAGAAGGTGGAAATCCGGATCCGGAGCAGCTGAAAGGCGGAAGTGGAGGCCGGAGCCTGGGACACCGCCGGGGGGAAGAAAAGCGGAGCCAGTCCAAGACCCGGTCCCAAGTAAAGCCACCGCCCCGGAGCCGCCGTGAGTATGCCTGTCCCGGGACCCTATGTCTCGCCTGCCTGGAAACCTCTCCAAGGCAGCCCTTCCTTCCGCCCAACCCCAGCTTAGGGGGTACTGGCCCCTCCCCCGACCCGTAGCCCCCACTTAAGGGGTTCCCCAGGCGTCGGACCAAAAAGGGGAGCTTCTTTTCTTCCTTTACCTGCCTTTCATGAGCCTTGGAGAAACTCCAGGGCTCTCCTCTGGCCTGTCCAGTCCAATTGTGGGAGAGAGGGACACTAAGGTCCGCTCCCCCTGCTCTCAGAATTGTAGGATCTCTGCCAGGGTGTGAAGAAACCTGCTCCCCTTCTCCTTCAGAGGTGGCAGTGAGTGCTGTCTGTCGCTGTTTTCCTTCTCCCGTCCCTCAGAACCAGTGTCCCCTCCAGCCTTAGAGGAATATCTTGATTTCCTTTGGGGGCGGGGTGGTCTGGTTAAGACCGTTCCACACGCACTGAAGTGTGTTTGCGCTTCCACAACTCCTTACTTCCTCTCTGTCTTCGAGCCAGAGAGCCAACCAGGACCTCAGCAGAGTTTGAAGTCTGGGTCACTTACTAGGAATGAACTGTCTTCTTGTCTTGTCCCCTTCACCTCCTAGTCAGTCCTCTAGTTATGTTTTTCTCCGAGTGTGTATCTCTTCCTGCATCTGAAGAATTTAGCTGAGATTTGCTCAATCCTAGCTGCAGATCATAGATCAGGTTGGATCTGCCCATTCATTATCTTCTCTCTCCCCTCCTCCTCCCTCCTTGCTCCAGGCTCAGCTCTGTCCTAAAGCACGGGAGTGGTTCCAAGCTGCCTTAGAGGGACTGCTCCTCCTGGGACTGCTGTCTACTGGTCTATAGAGAGGACTATAAGACCAAAAATGAGGAGTCTGGAATTCAAAGCTCATCTCTTTCCCACCCACAAACACATACATATACACCACCCCGAGCAACAGGTCCACACCACACCAGGTCTGTCTCTAGTCCCTTCTGTGCTTAGACTTATTCAGAGGAATAAGTCAAGTTCATAGCTGCAGCTCTGGATTATTAATGTGCTAATTTTTATAGCCTAAAGAATGCCCACACATGCCAGAAACTACAAGTTCATTTCATCAAACATTTTGACATACGACTTTTGTCTGTTGCTTGGGACTTAGGTGTATGAAATAAGGTGCTATTTCAGACTAAGCTGGAAGGTTCTTTGTTATGTGGACAAAGTACAGGCCAGAGACTACCTTAATGAGGAACAGCCTGACTTTGAGTCCACGACTGACCCTTGCTATCTACAGTGGAGGAAGGGAGGAAAAGCCATGCAATCCTTGGGAATTTCTATAGCTCTTCAATGTTCAGGGCCACCTTCACCACTCTCAGATGCTACTTACAAGTGCTGATATTTTTTGCCTTGAGATCTTTTACTTCTGGGCATTCCTAGTGTCTGATTCCTACAATCTTTTGAACTAGACCTTATTTCACTTTTTATTGGACAAGGAAAAGAACCTTCCTTATTAGGGTCAACAGCTGGATCACAAGTTCTATATTTGAACTCATTGGAGGGTCTGATCTGGCCAGCCTGTGCCTCTGATAGGCAGGGCAGAGAAGCCTGAGTGCTTACCAACCATTGGTGTGTGACCAGATTTAACTTTTTTTTAGGGTGGACTGTGGTTTGCCACTCTTCAGGAGTCCTGGGATAAGACTGACCATCTATCTGAGGGGACGTTCTTTGCTTTGTCTGAGTGTGCTTTCCTAGCTCTGACTTAGAAATAGACTTTTGAAGGAGAAACTCTCCCTTTCAAAGAAACAAGGAATGCATCAGTGCTCTGGGTGCTTATGCAGCCACTTCTGGCATCCAGAAATTATAGAGTCTAAGAAGATGTCTGACACTGCTTGTCAGAAAGAGGGAGGGCTCTGTGTGGGTCAGAACTCTCATATATTGTTCCTCTGTCCTCTTGCCTTTCACAGCCATTTGGTCATTATACTGTAGAGGGATGGTAACGATTCTTTTTTGTGAGACAGAGTCTTGCTCTATCACCTGTGCTAGAGTGGTACAGTGATGTCATCGTAGATCACTGCATCCTCAAACTTCTGGGCTCAAGCAATCCTGCCTCAGCCTCCCAAGTAGCATGTGCCACTGAGCTAAATTTTCTATTTTTTGGTAGAGATGGGGTCTCACTCCTGCTCGGGCTGGTCTTTAGCTCCTGGCTTCAAGCAATCCTCCCCCCTTGACTTCTCAGAATGCTAGGATTACAGGCATGAGCCACTGTGCCCAGCCAACAAGTCATTTTTATAAATTATTTTAAAGGTGTGGAGTTCTTTTCATACACATCTTAGAACCTCTTCCTTCTAACTCTTCTCTAGTAAACAGGCAGTAAAAAAGTATCTTGGGAGATAGTGAGATTTGTATCCCCACAGAAAGTTGATGCTGAATGGACTTAAGTAGCTTGCCTAAAATCATATAGTTAGAAAGTGGGATTCTGGGTCAGATATGACCTCATCCTTCCTACTAGTGGGCCCTTCATGTTCTGGTCTGTTTTTTTGTTTTTTGGGGGGTTTCTTGTGACAGAGTCTCAAGCTGTTGCCCTCGGTAGAGTGCTATGGCATCATAGCTCACAGCAACCTCCAACTCTTGGGCTGAAGCTATCCTCTTGCCTCAGCTTTTTCTATTTTTAGTACAGACGGGGTCTTGCTTTTGCTCAGGCTGGTCTGCAACCCGTGAGCTCAAGCAATCCACCTGCCTCAGCCTCCCAGAGTGCTAGGATTATAGGCATGAGCCACCGTGCCCAGCCATGGTCTGTTTCTTTTTTTTTTTTTTTTTTTTGAGACAGAGTCTCAAGCTGTCACCCTGCGTAGAGTGCTGTGGCATCACAGCTCACGGTAACCTCCAACTCCTGGGCTCAAGCAATTCTCCTGCCTCCGCCTCCCAAGTAGCTGGGACCACAGGCACCCGCCACAATGCCCGGCTATTTTTTGGTTGCAGGCGTCATTGTTTGGCGGGCCCAGGCTGGATTCGAACCCGCCAGCTCAGGTGTATGTGGCTGGCACCTTAGTCACTTGAGCCACAGGCGCCGAGCTCATGGTCTGTTTCTTAAATGAACAAGACGGAGCTTGAGCAAACAGTGGCACAAATGCAGACTCAGCCCTTCAGCCTTCTTCATCTCTGGCATTCCTCATCTGTGTCTGTTTTCTTCCTCCACCTCTACCCAACCTCCTATTCTCTATGTTTTCCTCTGCCTTTGGGGACCATGACAGCGAGGAGTCCCAAGTCAGTTCTCTTAAGGGCCCAGGAGTTTGCTGACATTGCCATTAATTTCCTAGGATCCTGAAAGTCATAATGACTAGAAAACAAAAGTAAAAGTGGGTAAACACCGGGGGTCCTGCTGGGCAGGCTTAAGGGGATAGGGAACCAGCAGAGCTGGCCTTGGATTAGTCCTCTGATTCCACTTTGGTGCTGCTTGCAAGTGGGAAGAATGTGGCTTTTCACCGGGAGCTCCTCTCATTAGAATTTACATGCAAACAGAGCAAGCATATAAATTTAAATTCAGCCCCACCAAGCAAATACATCTTAGAACCTTTTCCTTCTAACTCTTGTCCAGTAAACAGAGAGTCAGTAGGATGGCGAGGGAGGCATGAGAGCTTTGACCTGAGTTCTCATCCAGACTCTCCCACTTACCAATTGTGTGACCTTGGGCTTGTTACTTGACCTCGATGAGCCTCTATTCCAGTAAAATGGGGATACTAAATGTCTTGCAGAGGTAGAAATAAAGGAGAAAGGAGCTAGTCTAGTACCTTGCACAGAATCGATCCCTGCAAAATAGCAGTTGTCTCTAGTGGGTAAATGGACTTTTGAAGGAACATTGTAATTCAGCCATCCACTGTGACGCCTGGTAACGCTTGATGGTTTCACATATTGTCTCATTTTGTAGATATCGACCAGAACTGACAGGGATTGTATTCCCATTTTACAGAGAAGAATGCTAAGGATATAACTGTGTTTCTCCCACTGGGATTCTCAGTCCCCACTGGGGTCATGTGTTGTGACTATTCACAGCCGCAGACTAAATGAGGTCTTTACTCAGTTGTGAGTACCTTCATATTAAAACAGTCCTGCAGGCTGGGCATGATGGCTCACGCCTGTAATCCTAGCACTCTGGGAGGCTGAGGCGGGTGGATTGCCTGAGCTCAGGAGTTCGAGACCATCCTAAGCAAGAGCAAGACCCTGTTTGTAAAAATAGCCAGGCATAGTGACAGATGTCTATAGTCCTAGCTCCTCAGGAGGCTGAGGCAAGAAGATCGCTTAAGCCCAAGAGTTTGAGGTTGCTGTGAGCTATGATGCCATGGCACTTTCCTGAGGGCCACAAAGTAAGCCTCTTATCTCAAAAAATAAATAAATAAAAATAAATAATAAAACTGCCCCGGATCTATTGTAGATTAGAATGCAGAGTTTGCATGAATGTAAACTTAAACAGGAAACTTGAAGACAATATTTGGGTTGTAGCAGGCTGCTTTGAGTTCAATTCCCAGATTCCTGGGGTTTTGCATTTCCTCTCCCCTGACTTAAGTCCAAAGTACTTTTGTTGGGGGCATTTGAGAAGTGCTGTTTCAGGTAGGATCTATAAACTTAGGATGTCCCAAATCCAAATAGTGCTTTCATGAACCATGGCAGAAGAGCACTGGAAAGTTTTTAAAGGGGTCCTCTGCATTAATAGCCAGGTATTAAAAGAGATTAGTTTTCAAAGTAAATAGCTCCCCCCCCTTTTTTTTTGAGACAGTGTCAAGCTGTCACCCTGGGTAGAGTGCCGTGGCATCATAGCTCACCACAACCTCCAACTCTTGGGTTCAAGTGATCCTCTTGCCTCAGTTTTTCCTACTTTTAGTAGAGACGGGGTCTCACTTTTTGCTCAGGTTGTCTCAAACTTGTGAGCTCAAGCAATCCACCCACCTCCCAGAGTGCTAGGATTACAGGTATGAGCCACCTCACCCTGCTAATAGCCCCATCTTCCATATACAGAAACAATAATATAGAGAAAAGCTAAACTTTTTGAGCTTTGTCTACCATGTGCCAGTCACTTTTCAGAGCCCTTAGCATGTATTGACTTATTTAATCTTCACACCCACCCCAGGAGATAGGTACTGTGTTTAATCCCCAGGTTATAGTGAGGAATGATGTTGTAAGTGGCAAGTCAGGAATCTGCTCGTACCTCTCTGCAATACAGCCTCTCTTGTACCCTCTCTGGGCTGAATGTATATTGTTCGCCTTGCCAAGAGGCTTTTCTCCACCTCACCTGCCTGGAAGCTTTGTCTCCTACCTTTCTCTCAAAGCTCAGAGAATGTCATTTGAATGTATTTCCTCTGTGAAGCTTTCCCTTGCCCAGGGTAGGCTGAGGACTTTTCTCCTGGGCTTTATCTTACTGCTATCTCATTGTTCCTTGTCTATACCCTTTACTAGTATAGAAGCCCTTTAGGGGCACAGATGTGTCCTGTTTTATTTGTAAGTATTTAGTACCTCGTTTAGTATGCTCCCCGCTGAAGTTGTTAAAGGAAAGAGCAGATGTGTGTATCAAACCTGCCCTTGAAGCAAATGCCTGCCCTCTTCCTCTAACATATTCTTAAACTCACACACCTTAGATTGGCAAATCAGGATTCAGACTTCCATCCGTCTGATTCTAAAGCTTGAGCCATATCTTTGGTCCATCCTCCAAAAAGTTGCTTGCAGACAAACAGGAGAACGAATAGGTAAATAGAAGGAATGTTATATATGGTGAAGATGATGGAGAGGGCAGGCCACAAACTGAATTTCCATTGGGGAAAGCTTTCCAAATCTCCATGTCCAGGGAAGTGTTTAATAGGAGGAGGCAGGCATGGCTTTGACTACCCATAGTCCTGTAGACCAGCTTCTCCAGTGTGAGTATCTATCTGATAGGGCAGAACGTGCTGAACTTCTGTGGCTACGTGTGGTGAGGTGGCACCAACGCCAGACCAGTGCTTAGCACGAGGATCAGTGGAAGTGATTTGACTCTGTCCATGGCTGCTCTTCTGCATGTCTGCCCAAGGCTCGCTCTAGTGAGGGTGGCCTTCAGAAAGTAATAGCAACAGCTGTGTAGGACAGTTAGTGGTGATAGGGTCCCCCTAACTCCCACATGAATTCCACAAGTGTGGCCTTTAAACTTCCCTGCCCATGTGGCTGTTGTATTTAGATATTATCCTCTGCTCACCCGGACAGAGACTGTTTATCTGGCTGCACCAACCCTCCTTCTCACCACCCCTCAGCCCAGCTCCATGTGAAGTTAACTTATCTTCAAGAATGTGAGTTTATGGTACCTGGAATCCTCGGACCTCATTTTGTCACAAGATGAGCCGCTGTGTTTGGGTTTTTTTTTTTTGTTTGTTTTTTAAAATAAGCTTAGTATTTCAAAGTAGTTTGAGAAAATTCTCCAGGTAGTAAAGATTTTCTTATAAATCCCCATACTCAGTTTCCCCCTATTGTTAACATCTTATATTTTACAGTCAAGTTCATGCTTTGTTCAGATTTCTTTAGGCTTTTACCTGATATCCTTTTTCTGTTCCAGGGTCCCACATTACAGTTAGTTGTCATGTTTTCTTAGGCTCTTCTTGGCTGTGACAGTTCCTCAGACTTTTCCTGGTTTTTTTTTTGTTTTGTTTTTTTTAGTTTTGTTTTGTTTTTGAGACAGAGTCTCACTTTGTAGAGTGCTTTGGCATTGTAGCTCACAGCAACCTCAAATTCTTGGGCTCAAGCGATTCTCTTGCTTCAGCCTCCCTCCTGAGTAGCTGGGACTATAGGTGCCCACCACAATGCCTGGCTATTTTTTAGAGACAAGGTCTCACTCTAGCTCAGGCTGGTCTTGAAATGGTGAGCTCAGGCGCCTGCCTTGGCCTCCCAGAATGCTGGGATTACAGTTATCAGCCATTGCACTCAGCCCGACTTTTCTTGTTTTTGATGATCTTGACAGTTTTGAAGAATACTGGTCAGGGTTGTTTTTTTTGTTTGTTTATTTTGTTTTATTTTGTTTTTTTCTTCTTGAGACAGAGTTTCACTCTCTTGCCCTAGGGTAGAGTGTACTGGCTCACAGTGACCTTAAACTCTTAGGCTTAATAGATCTCCTTGCCTCAGCCTCCTAAATAGCTGAGACTACAGGCACCTGCCATACCACCTCGCTAGTTTTTCTATTTTTAGTAGAGATGGGGGTCTCATTCTTGCTCAGGTTGGTCTCAAATTCCTGAACTCAAGCATTCCACCCACCCCAGCCTCCCAGAGTGGTAGGATTACAGGTGTGAACCACTACATCCAGCTTACTGATCAGGTATTTTTTTAATATTGTTTATTTATTTACCTTTTTTTTCTTTTTTTTTTGAGACAGAGTCTCACTATTTTGCCCTTGGTAAAATGTTGTGGCATCACAGCTCACAGCAATCTCAAACTCTTGGGCTTAAGCAATTCTCTTTCCTCAGCCTCCCAAGTAGCTGGGACTATAGGCACCCGCCACAATGCCTGGCTGTTTTTTTGTTGTAGTTGTCTTATTGTTTTAGCAGGCCCGGGCCAGGTTCAAACCCACCAGCCCTGGTGTATATGTCTGGCTCCCTAACCACTGAGTTATGGGCAATGAGTCCTTATTTACTTTTTTTGAGACAGAGTCTCACTTTGTCACTTTTGGTAGAGTGATGTGGTGTCACAGCTCACAGCAACCTCAAACTCTTGGGCTCAAGTGATTCTCTTGCCTCAGCCACCTGAGGAGCTAAGACTATAGGCGCCTACTATAATACCCAGCTATTTTTAGAGACGGGGTCTCACTCTTGCTCAGGCTGGTCTTAAACTCCTGGGCTCAGGCAATCCACCCGCCTTGGCTTCCTAGACTACTAGGATTACAAAAGCATGAGCCACCATGCTTGGCCTTTTTATTTTTTTGAGACAGGGTCTCACTCTGTCGCCCCGACTAGGGAGCAGTTCCATCATCATAGCTCACAGCAACCTCAAACTCCTGGGCTCAAGCAATCTTCCTCCCTCAGCTTCCCAAAGTACTAGGATTATAGGCGTGAGTCATACTGCCTGGTAAGATATTTTATAGCACGTCCCTCAATTGGGATGTATCCAATGTTTTTCTCATGACTAGGGGTTAGGAGTTGTTGGGTGGAAGACCAGAAAGATAAAATGCCACTTTCATCACATCGTATCAAGGGTGCATATAATCAACATGACTTACCGTGGTTAATGTCAGCTTTGATCACAAGGCTGAGATGATATTTGTCAGCTTTCTTCACTGTAAAGTTGTCTTCCCCCTCCTCTTTTCATACTGTGCCCTTTGGAAGGAAGTCACTAGGTGTAGCCCACACTTAAGGAGTAGGGAGTTTTTCTCCCTCCCTTGAGGGCAGAGTATTTATGTAAATTATTAAAGTCTTCTACACAAGAGATTTGTCTGTTCTCCCTCATTTATTTGTGCAGTTATTTATATCTCTGTGAACTCATGGATATTTATTTTACACTTTGGTTTGTAATCCAATACTGCTTTATTTTGTTGCTCATACTGTTTCAGCTGTGGTCATTGGCTGCTCTTTCAAGCTCCCTTTGACCTACCCCAGTCATTGTGAGGTTTTTTTGAGCACTTCCTTACTTTTTGGCACTACAAGATGCCCAGTCCTAGGTGCAGCTGGCTCTCCAAGACCCTTGCCTTTTTAGCAAACATGTTCTCTCACAGATGTTGACATGGAGTTATGTGGATGAGTCAAATTGTTTCTGCTCTTGATGATTAGTCATGGTTACTGAAGACTCCAGAGTTGGGTAAGGTGGAGATGGACCTGGGAAATTTATGCTGTGAGAATCAATTCTTGTCCTGGAAGAGTACACCAGGCTGTTGCTCCCTACTCACCCATACCCTTACAGATTTGGCATTTACTTTAATGTTAACCATCCAATTGGGAAGATAAGGGATAAGGTGTTAAATTCTCCAGCCAAACCTTCCTGGACTCTGAGTCTCATAGAAGATTCTACGTGATCCAGGCCAGCGTCTTTTGCTGCCATTCAGAAACAGTACTATCCCCATGGGAGGCTTTGAGGCTCCTAGCAGGCTCAGGGCAGGCTGTCACTTTGAGTTATGATCCTGAATCATTGAATAGCTTAAATCCTCCCATTATACTGTCATCTTTCTGAAAATGTGTAACTTGAATCCTGCTGGAAACACTAACTGGGACCTTAATAGGAGCTGGTTTACAAGCCTCTTGCCTTCTATTCATAGCTCCATGTGTGTCCCCTTCAGGTGGCTGTGGCAGAAGCCTTCCAGGCATGAAGGAGGGTATGGGTGGCCTCCCTAACCCTGGCTGCTCTCCTAGTCATCAAATTGGTCTCTGAGCTGCTCGGACAGCCGTGGTGATTAATGAAGCCAATTTCCAAACCTCTAGCATTTTCAGCCTGGGTCTTAAAAGGAACTCTAGTTTCTTGTCAGCTGTCCTATTCCTGTCCCCTCCCCCTCTCCACAACTGAACTGTTTCTTCCCTTTCCTGAAAGAGGCTTTGAGATGAAAGGAAGGGCATTTGGGCTTTAAGATACTTTGTGTTATGGGGCTTTTTAAAAAGGGCTTATGGTTTGCCTGGTTGGGGCATCACCTCAAGGCTGATTTATTGGTTGGTGGCTTGGGAGCCAGTCACCAGAGATTACAGGGTGGTGGAGTTGCCCAGGACATCAGGCATCTTCTAGGAAACTGATGAAAGACATCCTATCAGCATTCTCTCCAAATGAGAGGTGCTGAAAAATAGGGTCCAGGAACCTGGAGGTAAAAGGAGTGTGTGAATGAGCGTGTGGATTGAGGAGTCTACTCCCTTCACTGCGACTTTCAGGACAGAAGCTTCTTTGTCCCATAAACATTTACTGTTTGTTTCTATGAGCCAGGCCATTTGCTAAGAGTCTTATGTGCATCGTCTTCTCAATGTCCCCGGGAGACCGGTGGTACTAGTCTCTCCATTTTGCATGTAAGGAAAGAGGTACAGTGACAAAGCACTAGGCCACCCTACTAAGTGGTGGCTCTAGGGCTTGAACTGAAGTTTGTTTGACTCCAGTATTCGAGCTCTAATCCTTGTGCAGTAGGGACCTACACAGCCTCACCTGGGGAGATGAAGCAGCTCCTTGGCTGAGCTAGGGCTCTGTCTGAGTCATCTGGCTGGTGGATGTGTGTTCAAGCCCTCAACTGCCCCACTCATTTGCCAACCCTAAGCAGGCTAGGCCATACCTATATTGTGTGTCAATTGACCATATTTATTTATGAGTATCTCCTGTGTGTTAGGCTTGATGTTATATGCAGTTAACACAAAGGAAGCCCATAGTCCAACATTTGAGGTTTTTTTCTTTTTTTTTTTTTTCGAGACAGAGTCTCTCTTTGCCACCTCTGGTAGAGTGCCATAGCATCATAGCTCACAGCAACCTCAGACTCCAGAGCCCAAGCAATTCTCTTGTCTCAGCTCCTCAGGTAGCTGGGATTACAGGTGCCCGTCACAACGCTCAGCTATTTTTAGAGATGAGGTCTTGCTCTAGCTCAGGCTGGTCTCAAACTCGTGAGCTCAGAGGATCTGCCTGCCTCAGCCTCCCAGAGTGCTGGGATTACAGCCGTGAGCCACCCAACATTTGAGAATTTAATAATGTGAACCTTTTCATCTGCAACAGTGCCCATAGTTTCTTTTGTTTTTTCACTCCCCCAGGCCTTAGTCCCCTAACTTCTCCAACCTCTTGTCACCTATAATGGTCTTATAAAAATTGGGGGCCATGAAAGTACACCATGTAGGGGGGCTAAAACTTGTCTGGACCCATTCTTTGCCTAATCTCTTTACCTGGCCCCATTCTACAATTTGTTTCAGCAAAATTTAATAAGAGGTCTATCTATAAATATTGTTCTTTGGCAGCCAGACTTCTAAGGATAGCCATTGTCCCTCGGATCAAAGTGAGGACTTTGACTTTTTTCTGCTTAGTTGGGCAGCCTCTGAGCACTGTGCGTGTGTGTGTGTGGGGGGGGTTTGTTTTTGTTATTTGTAAAGATAGGAAAGGCTTGTAAGAGGTGGCAATTGCTGGTGTGAGTAGTGGGATGAGCAGGTGCCTACTAGCCTGACTTTCAGCAGAGGTTCTTGGAGTTCCTCTGGGCCTGGGGCAGCAGCAGAGGTGGCAGCTGTCCTGGTAAGTACTCCTGGCCTCTGCAGAGGCCCTCCTGAAACAGAGAGGAAGACAGGCCCTGCATTAATGAGACTCCAGTTAGAAAATGTGGGAAATACAGGGTATTTTGGAGGATTGATGGTCAACAGGTATCCTGCCTAAGTCCTGACTGGCTTCTGTATGACTTGTGCCCCATCCCAGGACAGTGGCAGTGTGGGCTGGGGCCAGGGAAGAACCTTTATCTTGGTTGACCCTTTTCCTGGCTTTGGCAAGTGAAGAGCTGAGGGTTGGGGTATGAGCTAACACATGTCCATGTTGTCATCCTCACTATGCCATGTGCCTGGAAGTGTGTGTGCATTTGGGCCCCTGAAAGTGCTGAATTTCACTTGAAGCTCTTGCTTGAGCCTTTTTATAGAGCAGCCCTAGAGAGGGACAGAGAATGTGCCACAGCCTACTGACTGAGGTGTGCTGAATCAGAGGTCAGGCCCTCCTAGGGAGAATAGTCTCTCAGGAATGTCAAAGTTAGGGCCTGGGCACCCCCTTCCCCCAGTGCCTCCTGGAGTCCATAGGCAGGACAATCCCTGTCCATGGGCCTCCCATTGCCCCAGGGTTCTCTCTCTGTTGGTTGGCAGGGCTGGTAACTGAAAATCCTTGATCTGCCTGTGAATCCTGGGGCCCTTCAGTGGACAGTATGGGCAGACCACACTGACCAAGCTGTGTCAGCAGATGCATGGAGATGTCCTACTCCTAGCAGTCGTCTTTCTTCCCTGTGGACACTAGAGGCTCTGACAAAGTACCAGGCTTAGCAGGGACAGTGCGTGGTGAAGCATTACTCCGTAGTCCTGTGTCCAGGCTTGAGCCTCTTGGCCCCCTGCACACTGGCTCCCTTTGCAAGCATTGGTGGACTTGGTGCCCACAGCTGGGACTCTGGTAGACTCTCCTAGGGCCTCACTGTGGTGTGGAAGTCTAGGCACTTGGCTTCAGATGTCATTGAAAGGGGAATGAGCTGGGTGTGGTAGCTCACGCCTGTAATCCTAGCATTCTGGGAGGCCAAGGTGGATGGATGGCTTGAACTCAGGATTTCAAGACCAGCCTGAGCAAGAGCAAGACCCCATCTCTACTAAAATAGGAAAACAACAACAACAACAATAACTAGTGGGCATGTGGTGGGCACCTGTAGTCCCAGCCCCTCAGGAGGCTGAGGCAAGAAGATCTCTTGAGCCTTGGCAAGAGGGCACCAAGTCAAGAGCATGGGTTGCTGTGAGCTAGGCTGATGCCACAGCACTCTACTGTGGGTGACAGAGTGAGACTGTATTTTAAAAAAAAGTGGGGAGTGGGTGTGAAATGAAGCCAATCCCAGGTAAGGGTAAAGGAGTTGGGTGCTCAGGCAGATTCAAGGGCTTGTCCTAGTGGTAAGGGACCCAGCTTACTCTGAGTTCCTCTAGCATGGCTTATTTCACTTTCTCCTGGAGAGGGAGTCATCTTCTGTGGCTGGGGGAAGGCAGCACCTCTGTCCTTCACTGCCGCCACCTCTCCTAAACCTCCTACTTATTGGTGGGACAAGGAGCCCCTTGGCCCAACACACTCCATCAGGAGTCTTTTCCAAATCTCAGCCACTCAACCTGAGTGGTTAAACTCCGGCTTCCAGGGCGAAGCGTACCCTGTCACATTCTCCTGGTTTAATAAAGTTCACAAATCTTAAGTGTACAGCTCAATGGATTTTGGGGGGTTGTTTGTTTGTTTGTTTGTTTGTTTTTTGAGATAGGATCTTGCTCTGTCACCCAGGCTGGGGAGGAGTGGTCTAGTCATAGCTCACTGTAATCTCAAATTCCTGGGCTCAAGCAATCCTCATGCCTCAGCCTCCTGAGTAGCTGAGACTATAGGTGTGCTCCACCATGCCTGGCTAAATTTTTTTGAAAATTATTTTTGTATAGACAAGGGTCTAACTATATTGCCCAGGCTGGTATTAAACTCTTGTCCTCAAGGGATATTCCCACCTTTGCCTCCCAGAGTGCTGGGATTATAAACAAGAGCCACCATGCCTGGCCAGTCTTTGATGGATTTTTATATTTGTTTACACCTCCCACATCAAGATATAAAACTTTTCCATCTAGCAGCGTGCTTTTTTTAGTTTGATAGAAACTCATTTTTCCCTAGCTAAAAGCCAAGCTATAGAAGCACACATAGAAGGTCACAGCCCCCATTATTCTTAGTAGATGTAGTGACATGTTGATATCCTCGGGGTTTTTCTGTTTCCAATAGGGGAGCCTTGCTTGAGTTGAGTCTTGGGCAGACTTGGGCTTTTCTACCAACTGGCTGTGTGACTCTGGGCAGGTCACTGTGCCTTACTTTCACTCCCTTCTTTGTAAATGTTAAGAATAGGATCAGGTCTTTAAGGCCCTGTTGAGCTCTGATGTACTAGTCAAAGCCAGTTAGCTAGCCTCTGGTACAATAAACCTGCCACTTGTTGGAACCTCAGCTTCAGCCTAATTTGCGTGTTGTATAGTACACTTTGTGCATTGTTTCATTTAACCTTTATAACAAGTTTGTGCAATTAGTATTAAATACCAGCATTTTAGAGATAAGGAACTGAAGCTGATAATGATCACTTGTATGACCTGGCCAAGGTCACACAGCTAATAAACAGTGGAGCCAGGCTTGATCCAAACCCAGTTTAGCCTCCCAGGTCCTGCTAGTCATGCTGGAGAAGGTGTGTGAGTACCTCACGTGGCTCAGGGCTTCAGGATCTGCTACCAGCTAGAAGCTTGGGCAGTCCTGCTGTAAATCTGTCCTCTGTTCCTGTGTGCCCCATTAGTGGTGGTTTTCCCCTTTGAGGAAGAGCTGTGTTTTGAACCTGTTGTAAATCATTTCCCCCAACTAATCTGAATCTGTGGAGCATTTGCCAAACCTTGGCTTCCTTTGGCTTTAAAAAAATTTTTTTTTCACTTTTAGCCTTTGAACCTAATTACCTCTCCTCCTGTGTCCCTCATTTCCCTCTCCAGCTTTTCTTGCCTGATTCTTATGGTGTTAAATATTCAGGAAGGCCTTTTTCCAGAGTGAAGTACAGCTGAAGAGTCACTGGGAGAACCACCTCCAGGGGCCCTTGGCGAGGTCACTTGGTTTCCAAGCCACCCTGCTAACCTTGAGTGAGAGTCTGCACTCCACCTACCCTCTGGCTACTGGTCTGATTGGTTTCCCTAATCAGCTCACTGTCCAGGCTGTGCTGGGACTCTCAGCTAGAGGAAGTCTCTAAAGCAAACAGGAAGCACAAAAGACACTCATCAGCTGGAGTTGCTTACCCTTTTACCAGGAAGGACAAAAAATTCGAAGTGGTAACTTCACAGATTAAAGAAGAGACTGATGAAAATCTGGAATGGGGGGTAGGGCAACACTGGGGCAGCACCTGGTGTCCAGGAGAAGTGTCCCCCCAAACTGATTCACTCGTATTGTGACTGCACTGGCCAGGAACACCTTTCTGTCTCTTGGATTTCTCCCTGAATAAACTGTAGCTCTCATGCTTTGATCAGCTGCTTACAATCACTTATGGAAATTTTTATTAAAACATTGGTTTCTGGACTCCACCTCTGGAGATGCTAATTCAGCTGGTCAGGGTTATTTTCTAAACACCCTGGGTGATTCTGACGAGAAAGAGTTTGAGATCCGCTGACCTGTGGTGTCCAGAGCAGAGGAAACCCCAGAACAAGGAAGAGCAGTGTCCTTCTTTCTCTTTCTCTCCCACCCTTGGCCCCAGGGCTGACTTGAACATGGTGGGGTGTTTAAGAGCTTGGATCTGTGCTACCTGTCCCAATCCTTGCATTCTTCCCCCTTTACTGTGGAAGACTTGAGGTTGAAACCAGTGCGGAGTTTCAGTGGTCTCTGAACAAACTAGGGTCTGATTGGGAGTGTGTCATGGCAAGGAGAGTCTTTTACCCCAGGACCTAAAGCTCTATGATGGCCGTCACACTTGTGGAAAAGAATCTTTGGTCCATTCTGTATCTTAGAAGAAACTTTAGCTCTTAAGGAAAATTTGATTTTTGTCTCAAAGACTTTTACTATGCCATTTTGGGTTATAATCTCATTACCCAGCTGCACCTGTGGATCATTTTTGCCACTGGTTCAGGAGAAGAGATCCCCAGTGAGACTGGGAGACAGAACAGCTCGGTGAATGAGTTCACCCTACGGCTTGGCAGGGGTATGTTTTCCATTCCTCTCTCAGGAGGGGAGGGGATAAAGCCTCCTGGAACCCTGGGTCTAGCCTTTACTTGTCTCAGACACCCCCATATCTGTGTACTTTTCATGGCAAAATTGGCTTTCTTGGTGCTATATTGCCTGGAAAGGTTGGACATCTCTGCTCTTATGATCACTAAGCAGGGCCAGGAAAACCATGAGGCAGCAGACCATAAAAAGTGCTATGTGTACCTGCTCATGTATCTCTGGAAGGCAAGACCAGTAACCAGGCAGAACGTGGCACCAGCCAGTTTATGCCAAGTACAGTCTGTCTGGGTTCATTGGGCTGGCCAGGATCTGTTTGCCAATAGTTTAGAGTAAGTATTAGAAATAATAATGTCATGTCAATACTGTTAGCTATTGTTTATTCAACATTATGTGTGAGAGACATTTGGCCAACGCTGTCATTAACCCTGGTATGCCCAATATTAGTGATGAGAATGCTAATACTAGGCTCATGTGGCTTCTGTGAGTTGACCCAGAAGTGGCAAGACACAGTCACACCTGTGGTGCCCAGAGCTGGTGCCTGTGCCAGATGCTCCAGCCCCAACTATGCTGTATTGGCATCTGTAGATAACTGGGCCCTGCTCCAAGCCTTAATGGGAATCTCCAGGGCCTGGCTGCACAGATGACTCTGATGTATAGTTTGAGAACTACTGCATAACAGCTGTTTGTCTCCCCTTCTGGCTTGTTAAGAAAATCACATTCTATCTGAGCAGGTTTGGAAACCCACTGGTTTGGGAGGGGCAAGAGCTTCATTGCCTCTATTTGTCTTGTCTTGGAAGGTGCTAGATATTCCCCAGCCCAGTAGCCCTCACCCGCAGCTGCTCTTGTGTTTTGGAATCCAGGACTAGGTTGTCTGACACCCCTTCTCCCCACTTGTTCTTACCTCCTCCTCTAGGGCCCTAGCCATTCTTTGTTGTCCAGCCAAAATTTCTGTGTGACCTATGTAGATTCATGGTAATCACCAACTTGTAATTCCACTGTGGTTTCTCCTCTGTCTCTGTCACCCTGCCTGGCTCTGGCAGCTCCTCCCACTGTTGGGAATACTCAGGGACTACAGGCTCACTGTTGCTATTGCAGAAGCCAGCAAAGCTGCTGCCTCAAAATGAGAGTCTCATTCACCCAGCAACCCGAAAGCAAATAAGAGGCCAGGCAGCTCTTATTTTCCCACAGCAGAGAGGATGGCAGTGTCACCTATATGCTGTCTGTCACCTCTATGCTGGGTGCCCCTGAGCAGAGGATTTAGTACCTGCGCATCAAGTTATTTATCTGAAAAACGGGAGATTGTTGTAAAGTTTAAAAGAGATAAAGGCCCCTTGATGCTGAGTAAATGTTCATTTGGCAAGACCAGCCTGAGCAAGAGTGAGACCCCCATTTCTACTAGCTGGGTGTTGTGGTAGGTGCCTGTAGTCCCAGCTGCTCGGGAGGCTGGGGCAGGAGGATCTCTTAAACCCAGGACTTTGAGGTTGCTGTGAGCTATGATGCCACAGCACTCTACCCAGGGTGACCAAGTGAGATTCTGTCTCAAAAAAAAAACAAAAAAACAAAACTATTGCATTTGGTAAGCACTCTGCAGGTTCCTAGTGTGAGGAGGGATCTCTAAGAAGCAGCAAGCATATACCTTGCCTCATGGACTCAGGTGAAATGAGAAAGGATCTTAAACTATGAAAGTAGTGAAATAGCATAAGTATGAAATGGTTAGATGGAATTTCTGGTTACTAATTGGGACCCCCTCATACTTCCTTCCTTATACTTTTAGGGAAGAGGTGGACCCCATTTTTAACCTCTTTTCCTTTGGTGCTGTCCAGAAAGGAAACTGTTGTTCCTGGTTAGTGAATCATGCTTCCTGAAGCCCACTTTTTAAACGCGTTGCTGGGAGAACTTGGATGTGGAAAACGATTTGAGGTTGAACAAAGCAAACCCTTTGCTGTCAGCTTCTTGCATAAGCCTAGACCATTTGCTTCTCACAGACATCCCTTATTCATTCACACCCCTGTGCGTGGACTAAGGGAATGCAGTCCCCTTGTTCAGGGGTAGGTTGGGCTCTCCCTGGGATCTTAGACTCTATTATGTGAGGGGCAGTCTAATAAAAACCTTTTCTTTCCGATCTAGGTTCAAACGCTGAACATAGTGTTCAGTATTTGATACCTACTCACAGCACTTGTTTGTTAGACGTTCTGTATATGTTCTGATATCTTTTGGTCTAACTGTAGAACAGGCTCCTCATCCTTTTTTGCAGTTCTAAAAAAAAAAACAAAACAATAAAAAAGCTAGAGGCTTCAGAGCTCTTACCCAGCTGAGTGACTAAGATGTTGGGGCTGAAACACCTGCTGTTGTGGGTGCAGGGCTTGGTGTTCGTGTTTGCCTCTGTCCCCTGTACCTCCCCCTGTCTGTGCGTCACCCCGCCTCTGCCAGTAGAGAATGGAAGTGAGGTCTCTATTTAAAAAGGAGAGTTGACAGCTGTTCTGGCTGCCAGCAGAGCTGACTTTGGTGTGTGTTTGTTTTTGTGTGTGTTTTGTTTTTTAATGTGTATGAGACAGGAATAAGAGAACTGGGAAAGAGGCTTAGGATGAGAAAGGGAATCATGCTTTGATTCCAGTACACAGCGGTGGACAACCCACCTGAGACGGAGAAAGTCGGTTAGTCCTTTTGGAGGTGGTAGGAGAAAGATGGCTTCTTTTTTTTTTTTTTTTTTTTTGAGGTAGGGAGATAGGGTCTCACTCTGTTTCCCAGGTTAAAGTGCAGTGGCGTCATCATAGCTCACTGCAACCTCGAACTCCTGGGCTCCAGCCATCCTGGAGAATGGCAATTTTGATAACAGCTTGCACTGGCCAGGCACCTTATCTAAGGAGCTTTCCACCAGGACTCCCTGTACCCTTGTCTGCCTCACCACCCCCTGTGGCTCCACACAGAGGCAAGTGCTACCAGACCACAAATTATGTTGACCTAAGTCCTAATGTCTCCCTGGACTTTTTTTTTTTTTTACTATAGCCCAAAAAGCCTGTTGACTTAACTGTCACCAGGCTGGCGTACATCCATGCCTCTCCTGTGTGTGTTCAGTTGTAGGAGAATGTACACATTAGGGAACAAGAAGTCAATGTGGGGCTTGGCGCCTGCAGCACATTGGTTACAGTGCCAGCCACATACAGCAAAGTTGTCGGGTTTCAACCGGCCCAGCTAACCGACAATGACAACTGCAACAAAAAATAGCCGGGCATTGTGGTGGGCGCCTATAGTCCCAGCTACTTGGGAGGGTGAGGCAAGAGAATTGCTTAAGCCCAAGAGTTGAGGTTGCTGTGAGCTGTGACACCACCACAGTCTATCGAGGGTGACAGCTTGAGACTCTGTCTCAAAAAAAAGTCAATGTGTTTGTTCAGTGCCATGATCCTAAAGTTGGAAGCCCTCTTTACCACTTAGGTGGTTGCAGGACCAGTAGCTATACTAGAGTACAGCCTAGTGAGGGACTAGTCTCCTAACCTTTGGGGGTAGAGGGCAAGGAAGCAGTCAGCCAGGTCATTGGGGAGGTCAGAGGGAAAGACTTATGGTCTAAGAAGGCCTCACAGGGCAACAGTTTCTGAACTAACCCAATCCTTCTCATTTCTTCCCTGCAGTTGGAGGCCTCCCTCCCCATTAAGTGCCTCTTTGCATAGCACCAGCCCTGCCCCCACACTCTCTGGTACCTCTACAGCTGGACAGGCAATGGCGGGTCGGGGAGGCACAGCACGACCCAACGGGCCAGCTGCTGGGAACAAGATCTGTCAGTTTAAGCTGGTTCTGCTGGGGGAGTCTGCGGTGGGCAAGTCCAGCCTTGTCCTCCGCTTTGTCAAGGGACAATTCCACGAGTACCAGGAGAGCACAATTGGAGGTGAGTGGGCATGAGGGAGTTGGGATGGCCCAGGGGTGCCAGAGAAATGCCTTGACCTTAAGGAGAGGGGAGGCTGCCTGCTCATAGAAACTAAATACATCTGGCAGCAGCACCTTGTCCTCCTGTGGGACTTGAAATTGAATCCTGCACCTGGTGTCCATGCCCGAGTCCCAACAAGCATTGCTGGGAGTCAAAAACTGGCTTATCATCCTGGTTCTGCCTCTTTATTATTTGTGTGGCCTTGACTGAAACCTGTCCACTGACCTGGCCTGGGGGAGGAAGAGGCTGACTCTGGAGGGTCCCTCTTTACCATATAGATGTCCTGGCCTTGCAGCTGGGTGATAGGCTGGCATTTCTGAAGCTGACCTTTAATCTTTCTGGAGCTTATAGCCCGTTGTTGATTCTCCAGTGGTCAGCATTTAGGATGTGAGTAAGGGGCTGAACTCAGCCTTCTGCCTCAGTGGCCAGTACAAACCTTGAGTGGCCAAGGCCACCGTTGGTCTTGAGTCATTCCTTCTCTACTCTATTGGTTGGTAGGAGGTTTCCAAGCAGCTGGAAACAGAATTGGCTGTGTCAGCAGTCTCCTTGTGCTGGGGAGGGGAAGTGGGGTGGGGGAGGGCATACAAGGAAAGTGGCTTTCACTGTACAGCTGTGGGGGCAAATGGGAACTCCACCTGTCCATTCCAGCTCTGGGATACCTCCTTTGAAGCATATGCGCAAATGTCCTTTGTTCCACTAAGATAGAGTCACTGTGCTCCCTGCAGGTCAGATCACAGAGTGGCCATGTAGGAATAAGTCTGGGTCAGAGCTGGGGTGGTTAGCCAGCATGCCTGGAGGTGGCAGGGACAGTTGGGAAGCCAGCCACTCAGTCTGAGTCTGACAGTGGAACAGAATGTACTTCCCTAGCATAGCTAAGTATGTAAGAATGTCCTTAGGAAATTGAAGGTCAGTGACACCCTGGGCTGGAATATACTGAAAGACTAGAGAGTTCTCCAACTGGGCTGTTCTCTCTGAGGGGTGGGAGGAAGAAGAGGAGGTTGGGGTGTTCATTATTCTGTGCCTGGAGTCGGGTTTCCCCTGGGCTTTTCTCTTCTGCCCCTTGCTGTGGGTCCTTTTTTGAGAGTGGTCCTGAAATGGCCCAAGTGCAAGCAGGCTTGCCTTGGGTGGGTCTACAAGGTCTGTGCAGTCCTCATCCCCCAGAGACATACATAAAAGTACAAACTCTAACTTGATTACCTCTGTTAAGGTAGCTGGGTATGTTGCCACATACCTGTAATCCTAGCTACTAAGATGGCTTAGGCAGGAGGAGCACTTCTGGGAGTTCAAGACCAGCCTGGGCTATATAGTAAGACCCTGTCTCTTAGCAAAAAAGAAAATAAAGAAAAAGGGAGAAAAAAAAAAGCAATTTCTTCTCACACTGCTAGGTTGAAGACTTTTCTGTATCCATTTCAGCAGCAGACTTCTAAGTGCCAGAGGCTAGAAGCAACAGTGGAAATACATGGGGGTGGCTTCTAACTTGTTCCTGCATGCTGACACAGCCTTCTCTCTTCCAGCCGCCTTCCTCACACAGACTGTCTGCTTGGATGACACAACGGTCAAGTTTGAGATCTGGGACACAGCTGGACAGGAGCGGTATCACAGCCTGGCCCCCATGTACTATCGGGGGGCCCAAGCTGCCATCGTGGTGTATGACATCACCAACACAGTAAAGATCTTCCCTTCCTTCTCTCTCTGCCCTCATCTTCTTGAAGCCTCAGGCAATGGGTTCCCAAAGCTCTGATTTCAGGCCTTTCTACCCTCTGTTTCCAGGTGGGGTGTAGGCAGATTTTCTCTGTTGTTTGGGGATTTCTCACCAGAATCTTAAGGTGGCAGTGTCTTACTCTGGTATGCCAGCTGGAGCTTCTCTAGTGAGAATGCCTGAGCAGAATGCCTTGTCTGTCCCTTTGACATTATGGCCCTATCTCCTCCAGGATACATTTGCACGGGCCAAGAACTGGGTGAAGGAGTTACAAAGGCAGGCCAGCCCCAACATCGTCATTGCACTCGCGGGTAACAAGGCGGATCTGGCCAGCAAGAGAGCCGTGGAATTCCAGGTGGGGAGGCGGACAGACTTGGGGCAAGGAGTAAGCCAGCTCTACCCAGCCTCCCTGGGCTGCTCAGGGGCTTTGGGAAGGGCTATGCTGGGAGGCAGCAGGGGACTTCCAGCTGTTCTTTCATGACTCAAGCATGGGCCTAAAAAGAACTATCACCTGCCTCTCCCTTGCATCTTGTTCTCTAGCAGTGTGGGAATAGGTGTGTATATAAAAATATGCCTATTTTTTTCTTATAAACTGACTTTTATTAAACTTATTGAAAAATACTTTTTTCATGTCATACTAGCAAATAGTAACATTTAAATAGTACAAGAAGGTGTGTAGAATGAAATTTAACTCTCCTAACCCTAGAAACTCAAGTCTCTGTACCCCGAAGTTCCCCACAGTTTTTTGCCTTTCCAGAAGTATGAATGTATGTGAATCCTCATCTTTACATAAACGGGGGAAATGTTGTACATACTGCATCTTATAATTTTTTTATCAGTCCCTAATTGCTAGGCTTCTAGGTTGTTTGCAGCAAAAGCCTAAAAACAGTGCTACAGTAAACATCTACATACTTTTGTTCAAATGTACTAGTTTATTTGTAGAAAAATTTTCTAGGAGTATTTCCTAGCCTAGTGATTTTGAAGAGCAAGAAGGCAGAGTGGACCTAGGGAAGCCTGAGTAAGACATTGGCTGTTGCTTAGAAGTCAAAAGCCCCTTCCTCTGTTGTGTAGAAAACGCTGTAAACATAGAAGGGTTCAACATTTCCCTCCCTGCAAACATTTCCCTCCCACCCTCTCTCACCTCCATCCGAATTAGGAAGCACAAGCCTATGCAGACGACAACAGTTTGCTGTTCATGGAGACGTCAGCAAAGACTGCAATGAATGTGAATGAAATTTTCATGGCAATAGGTAAGTTGCCTCTCCTCTCCTCCTTCCACCACTAATGGCATAGCACTTATCTGCTGTTCTCTCGGGCATCTTCACCAACAGATCTTTAACCACTTCCAACAGTCTGATAAAAATTGTTTTCTCTATCTGACTCCTAGATGTGGGTAGTTCACCCCAGGAATTCCTAAAGCCTACGCCAAACTCTTAACATTTCACTCCCTCACCCTTTAGCTTGCCACCCATTTCAGAGCCTCCCATCACTGTGTCTTACCCACTTCCCAGGGGTTTTTTTTTGTTGTTTTTTTTTTAGCTCACTTGGCTGTGGAATTATCCTGCCCAGATCTAAATTCTGGCTCTGCCACTTACAAGCTCTGTGGCCTTGGGCAATTTATTTAAACTGCAAAAAAGAAAAAGAAAAGAAACTCTTTGCCTCAGTTTCTTGGAACACTCAGAATGTACCCGGTGCAAAGAAGCCCTCAATGTTTTATGATTGGATGGTAAAGGCCAGATTCTGTTCCAGTAGAATTGGGAGATAATACTGGTACTGCATTTTAGTGTATTTTTTTTCCCTCTTCTCTCAAACAGCTAAAAAGCTTCCCAAGAATGAGCCCCAGAATGCAGCTGGCGCTCCAGGCCGAAACCGAGGTGTGGACCTCCAGGAGAATAATCCAGCCAGCAGGAGCCAGTGCTGCAGCAACTGAACCCACTGCCTGCCCGCTGCCCCCGCCTCCGCCTCCTCCGCTGCCTGAACGAATGACCGACTGGAATCCACTCTAACCAATCGCACTTAACGCTCAGGCCACCACTAGGGGGGCAGGGGGAGGGGTCCACCATGATTTCTCCATATAATTTTGATCATAGGCCGGAGTGAGTTATTCCACCTGCACCTTTCTGTACAAATACTAATTCAATTTTAAGTCTTAAGTCACTTTTTTAATATATATGATCTTCTGCTCTTCCCACTTCCTCCCCCTTCTGCTGCTCCCCCACTTTTCCTTTGCTGGTAGTAGCCACCTGCTCCTGTTCCCCCCACCCTTACATATGGGGGCAGGGGATGGAGCAATTACCCTTCCTTTTCCTCTTGCTGAATAGCAGACTCAGCAAGAGCATCGGCATCCTCACCTAGTTTGGAGTGGTCTTGGTTTGGGGCAGTGGGGCAGGCCTTGCGGCTGGGGAAGGGACAGGCAGCTCTCCCCTCAGCTGCTAGCATCAGGCTGCCGCCCCCTCCCAGCCTGACTCCCAGCTGGAAGAAAAGCCACAGCATTTCCACAGCATTATTGTGACAGCCACAAACTTGCTCACAATCCCTCCACCCTCGGTCACCCTGACCTCTGGCTCTGAGCCCTGTTCTGACCAAATCACGACGATGAGTGGGGGGGGGGATGGGGGGATGGGGGGAGTGGGAGGGGATGGAACCAACTTTTTCTGTATTTTGTATTGTATTCTTCAACATGTAACCAATCAGTATCTTGTCAATATAGTCAGCCGATCAATCGACCTCACACTTGTCTTCCTTGTCTTTCTCTGGCAGAGTTTATCAGACCATGTCCTCTCTAATTTACTTGAAGTTTATTTAAGATGGGCCACTGAACCTTTTGAAACTAAAGCTTTCCTCCCTGATGTGAGGGGATCCTGGTGGTCATGGTAACCAAGAGAAAAAGGCCCCTGTTGTTAGCAGCTCTAATGGGTGGTAGTGGGGCCAGATTGACTGGGGCTGACCAGGTTTGAAGTTGAGGGTCTTGCATTTGGTCCTCCACTACCTCCTCTCCACCAAGTGGATTGCACTGAGGTTAAAGTGCAGTCTCTGAAGGTTATTGGTCTCTGAAACCTCTGGAGTTTTTGTCTGCACCACATCTGTGAGAGACTGGGTCCTCTCTTCCCTGAAGAGGAAGGAATACTAATGGCCTCTAATGCAGTGCCTGGCTTTCCTCACCACCTGTGCCCTCTGCAGCACCACCCTCCCCCTCCTGATCTCTTCTCTCTGCTGGTTCTGAAGTCAGGGCAGGTATGGGCACTCCCAGCCCTCTGCTGCTCCCTGCTGGAGTGGCTGCTCTTCAGCCAGGCCACAGAGGCCTGATTGCTGGTGAACCACCACCTTGAGCCTTCCCCTCCCTGTGGCTCCAGTTCCTATAACTCTGACCCCATTCCCAGAAAAGAAGATGGACACTAGGACTGCTGTGCACACCGGAGGTTGTTTACTGGGTCAGGCTAGGTTGGAACTATCCTTAGAGCTGCCGTTCTGTTGAGGCTTCAGGGAGAGAGAGTGCCTCATGCTGGCCTCTGACCCATAGCTGGCCAGAGGGGGTCAGGCTGCAGGTCATGGCAGTGGGATCCATGTCCCGCGGGAGGCGCATTTGTCGGTGCACCTTCTGTGACATGCGGTAACTACCCCTTTTCGGGTCGCTGGCCTCTATTTGCCGCTCGCCGGTCATTATCAGGCGTTGGCCGTCCACTCGCACCATCAGCTCCTCGGGGGCGAAGCCATGGGCGTCCATCTTCACTTGGAAACCGTTTGGGGCATGGTGGTTGCCCTGTGGGGCTGCTGGATCATCCTTGAGCAGTCGCACTGGCAGCGTGGCCACCTGGTTCCGTTCAGCGAGGGCCACGCTGGGACGCCGGGATGCCACCCGGTTCTCGGTGGATAAACTGCTACTGACCTGCTGCATCCGAATGAGCAACTGCTGTCCAGGGGCGCGAGGCCCTGAGCTTGAAGCTGGGCTCGAGGGTCCCCACGCGGCGCTAGCCGCGCTCCCATCAATTCCCTTTGCTTCTGCAAACGGAGGCAAGGCGTGAGTTCGGGCTCAGCCATTCCTGTCCTACCTGCAAGGGTCAGGTCGTCAGCACTGCGGCAGCTTTTGTCTTGGATCCCCGCCCCTTTCTCGTCCCTTCTCCATCTGCCAGAGGGCCTGGATGTCCAGGGCTGTGAAGCAGATAGTCTGAACGAGACCGAGAGCCCACATCAGCGCCAACGAGGGCAGCCTTCCGGGGCCATCTACTCTCAGACCGCCTTGCCTTTCCTTGACTATGTTCTACCCCAGACTTTCTTTGTAGGCTTTCTTACTTCTTTACTTCCTCCGGCCCTGAGGCCTCCTGTCTGGCAAGCTGGGGACTTGGGATTGTGCGGAAACCCCCACTCCAAACACGCAGGGAAGGCTTGCCCTCCTTGGCCTCATCCTCCACCTCTGCGGCCTTCTTAGCAGCCATTGTGACCACAGTATATCGCTGGTGCTCAATGTTTTGATGATAAACTCTTTTTGTTGTTTTTGTTTTGAGCTGTCGCCGTGGGTAGAGTGCTATGGCATCATAGCTTACAGCAACCTCAAACTCTTGGGCTCAAGTGATTCTCTTGTCTCAGTAGCCGGGACTACAGGCATCCACCACAATGCCCGGATATTTTTTGTTTTGTTTAGCAGGCCCATGGCTGGGTTCGAATCCACCAGGCTCAGTGCATGTGGCCGGTGCCCTAACCACTGAGCACAGGCGCCGAGCCTAGGGTCTCGCTCTTGCTCAGGCTGGAACTCCTGAGCTTAAGCAATCCACCCACCTCGGCCTCCCAGAGTGCTACGATTATGAGCGTGAGCCACCGCGCCCAATGAACTCTTTTTGTTGAAGTATTATAATATATACAGAAAAGGGCACAAAAGGGTGCAGTTGAATGTCACAAAGCGAACACACACGAGTAACCACCACACAAGAAGTGTGGCTACATCTCTCTCCTGTAGTTGCAATTCCACGCCTGGAGCCCGCAGGGCAGGCCCTTTGCCGGGGTGTGGGGTGTGGGTGGGAGGCAGGGAGGACTGCCTGGAAGCTGGCCCCAGGCCTGCGCTTCCCTCTCCGGACTTCTCACAACACGCTCCTCCTTGTCCCGGGGGAGAGCAATCGTGAGTATCCTGGAAGCCTCGAAGATTAGAAGCGGGTAGGGCCAATCTGAGTCGCTTCCTCAGACCTTTTTGGCTGTCTGGGATTAAGGGAGATACTGGGCAGAAAAGTCTGGAAGCCGACGGCAGAGCGACGCGGCGGCGGGAGACTACAATTCCCGTCATGCATCCGCGCAGCGACGCCTGCGCACTGAACGCCAGTTGCCCATGCGGCCCTAGGACTGGGAGCGCGGCGCCGCGCTCTGCTGCGGGGGAGGCCATGGCGGAACCTTCCCAGGCCCCGACCCCGGCCACACAGCCCCGGCCCCTTCAGTCCCCAGCCCCTGCCCCAGCTCCGACTCCTGCGCCCAGTCCGGCTTCAGTCCCGGCTCCAGCTCCCACTCCGGCCCCACTACCCGCCCCAGCTGCAGCTCCAGCTGGGAGCACAGGGACTGGGGTGTCCGGGGTAGGAAGTGGGGGGACCGGGAGCGGGGGGGATCCGGCTCGACCTGGCCTGAGCCAGCAGCAGCGCGCCAGCCAAAGGAAGGCGCAAGTCCGGGGGCTGCCGCGCGCCAAGAAGCTTGAGAAGCTAGGGGTCTTCTCGGCTTGCAAGGTGGGGGCGGGGCCTGGGGTGAAAGGGGCGGGGCTTGGGGCATCCAAGGGCTCGGGTGGGAAGGGGGGTAAAGCTCTGGCCGAGGAAGGGCTCCTGGCCCAGGGGTACAGGTCATTGACTGATCCTTCTGCTTCCAGACCAATGAAACCTGTAAGTGTAATGGCTGGAAAAACCCCAAGCCCCCCACAGCACCCCGCATGGATCTGCAGCAGCCAGCTGCCAACCTGAGCGAGTTGTGCCGCAGTTGTGAGCACCCCTTGGGTAAGGCAGGCAGCGCCCTTGAAGCTGGAGGTGGGAGAGGCAGGTTCTGGGTCCTACTTACGGCGACTTAAGTGCCACAAAGCCTCATCTCTGAAAAACTAAAGATGCCTCCTAGAGGTATTGGGTTGAGGGTGTATATTCCCCAAGGAAGGAGAAATCTGCCAGCCCAGAAAAGGTGAGGGCAACCAAAAGGCTGTTATAGAAGCAATCAGTCTCACCGTTGGTCACAGTGGTGGGACGGACAGAGGATATATCTTGGCTGGCTATGAAGAGGGGCAGGAGCTTTGTTGATCTCTTCTTTCCATTCTTCCAACTCTACCACCTGTCTTGCAGCTGACCATGTGTCCCACTTGGAGAATGTATCAGAGGATGAGATTAACCGGCTGCTGGGGATGGTGGTGGATGTGGAGAATTTGTTCATGTCTGTTCACAAGGAGGAGGACACAGACACCAAACAGGTCTATTTCTACCTCTTCAAGGTGAGGTTGCACTGAAGGAGAGTGTGAATGAAGGGGGGGGTGAGGTGGTGGTGGGGGTCTGCAGCTCTGAGCCCTACTCCCCTACCCCCTGCACCTTGCTTTCCCCTCTAGCTCCTGCGGAAATGCATCCTGCAGATGACCCGGCCTGTGGTGGAGGGGTCCCTGGGCAGCCCCCCATTTGAGAAGCCTAATATTGAGCAGGTGGGCTGGGGAAAGTCATAAGAAGGGAATTGGGAGTAGCTTTGAGGAGGGGGAGCCTGTGTTGTCCATCTCCCTCAAGCTGAGAACTGGGGAGACTCTCAGAGAAGAGAGGATATTTTATGCTAATCTCAGGATAAGCATGGGAATAGGGGGAAGGCATATCTCCCCTCACAGAGGGCCCCAGAGTGAGAAGAGAGCCTTGTCCCTGCCCTCAGGGAGCATTCCTTGGATAAGAAGCCCCTGCTGGCTTCTCATGCCTCCTTACTAGTTCTGTTCCCCTCACACTGCTTCTCAGGGTGTGCTGAACTTTGTGCAGTACAAGTTTAGTCATCTGGCTCCCCGGGAGCGACAGACGATGTTTGAGCTGTCAAAGATGTTCCTGCTCTGTCTTAACTACTGGAAGCTTGAGACACCTGCCCAATTTCGGCAGAGGTCTCAGGCTGAGGATGTGGCTACCTACAAGGTCAATTACACCAGGTAGGCCCAGCTAGGTCCAGATTGGGGGAGGATTATAGGCCTAGACTGGGTTCAGTAGTTTTCCATCCTCACCTACCACTGCCCCAACTCCCCCACCCCAGATGGCTGTGTTATTGCCATGTGCCCCAGAGCTGTGACAGCCTTCCCCGCTACGAAACCACTCATGTATTTGGGCGAAGCCTTCTCCGATCCATCTTCACTGTGACCCGTCGGCAGCTGCTGGAAAAGTTTCGAGTGGAGAAGGACAAGCTGGTACCTGAGAAGAGGACCCTCATTCTCACTCATTTCCCCAAGTAAGGCTCATTCTGGCCTATTGGGATTTTGCCCCAAGTTCACATCCTCGCTGTTGTCCCCTTTTTTCCAGGAAGGCTTCCTGGATTGGTCCCTCCTCTCCCTCCATGGGCCTTCTGGGATCTGGGTGTCTACCTGGCAGACTTGCCCATGGCCCAGAAGCAACTTGCTAGTATTTGCCTTTGCACATACTAGTCTGGGGATGGCAGGTACATGGCCCGAGCTAACGCTACCCCCTCCCATGCCCCTGGCAGACGTTACTAATTGCTTCCCGTGGGGGCCTGGACACGACTTCAGAATCCTTCCCACCATAGTAGCCCAAGAACCAGAGCTTACACTTGAGGTGAAATCAGTTTCCACTCCTCTTCTAGTCTGTTCTTTACAGTTTTCCTCTGTTCTGCCATACTTTTCTCCCATTTTAAACTGCTATTCAAAAAGCCTTTACGGGGGTGGATTCTGAGCCTGTTCGATGCTGTGGGGAGTGAGGGGATTTAAGGTAACACGTTGCCCTGCCCGGGCATCAGCTGTGCCATGAAGCATAGCAAAACTGGCCTTTGTGACCTCTTCCCTGGAGATCTACTTTCAGTTTGAGGTCCACAGAAGGCAAGGGCCTGTGCCTCCCCCTGCAGACTAGGGCTTCCCAGAGGGCAGAAGCTGTCTCCTCTTTTAGGCTCCCAGTTCCCTAAGAGCAGGGTCTGTCTCTGACTGGCCTGCAGTCCCTCTGGTGCCCGGCCCAGGCTTCACCCTTGGTTGTAGGACAGAGTTATGGGACAGACTGTGCCTTCCCTACAGATTTCTGTCTATGCTGGAGGAGGAGATCTATGGGGCAAACTCTCCAATCTGGGAGTCAGGCTTCACCATGCCACCCTCAGAGGGGACACAGCTGGTGCCCCGGCCGGGTATGTGTGACCTCAGGCTCTACCCTGGGTGGGAGGGGGACTAGGAATGGTAGCAGTGAGAAAATGCAGGAGGGCTCTGCTCTGTCAGAGGACCGAGATCTTGTTAAGGGACCTGCCAACAGCTTTGATCCCCTCATCCCTCACATCTTAGCCACAGTCAGTGCTACGGTTGTTTCCAGTGCCCCCATCTTCAGCCCCACCATGGGTGGCAGCAGCACCAGCTCCCTGAGTCTAGATTCTTCAGGGGCCGAACCCATGCCAGGTGGGTACTTGACCCTTGACCTCTGACTCTGTTCACTCCTCTCCCAACCTCTTGCTTTTCATGGGCAACCTTGCCAATCTCCCCAACAGGTGAGAAAAGGAAGCTCCCAGAGAACCTGACCCTGGAGGATGCTAAGCGGCTCCGTGTCATGGGTGACATCCCCATGGAGCTGGTCAATGAGGTCATGCTGACCATCACTGACCCTGCTGCCATGCTGGGGCCTGAGGTGAGTGGCTAGCCTGCTGACTAGTAGAGGTGGGGCCCTACCCACCTACCCGAGGCCCTAGCTCACTGCTTCGCTTCTGGGCCTAGACAAGCTTGCTATCAGCCAATGCAGCCCGGGATGAGACAGCCCGCCTGGAGGAACGCCGAGGCATCATTGAGTTCCATGTCATCGGCAATTCGCTGACACCCAAGGCCAACCGGCGGGTGTTGCTATGGCTCGTGGGGCTGCAGAATGTCTTCTCCCACCAGCTGCCACGCATGCCCAAGGAGTATATCGCCCGCCTCGTCTTTGACCCGTGCGTTACCAGGAGAACCTCTACCTCATGGCACCACACCCAGGGCCTTTCCTCCTTGGCCTCCCCACCCCTCAAAATTGGGGGCCCCTTCTCACTATTTCTGAGTCCCAACATCAGTTCCCAGCCCTGAGTACAGCTCACACCTTCAGATGTGGGGACCTGGGAAGCAGTGGGGGCAGGTAGGGCCTGTGACAAGCCTCTTCTCTCTTAGGAAGCACAAGACTCTGGCCTTGATCAAGGACGGGCGGGTCATTGGTGGGATCTGCTTCCGCATGTTCCCCACCCAGGGCTTCACGGAAATTGTCTTCTGTGCTGTCACCTCAAATGAGCAGGTCAAGGTGAGCGTAGTGCCTGGCCCTGCTCCTGCCCACTTTTGAGTGTGGACCAGGTCAGGGCAGTGGGGTGTGTGAGGCAGCAGCCCCCAAGCCCTTTTTCCTTAGTGGCTAGTTCCTCACATCCTCACAAGGTGGCAGTTGTACTTGGATAACTGGGTTAGGAAAACAGCCTAACCCATTAGCCTGTTGACTAATCAGCCAAGAATCAGCAACATCAGACCTGTGGACTTGTGGTTTCTTCATCACAAGGACATTTACATACACTGAGGAACGAGTAATCATTACCTTATCCCTGTGCTGATAGTCCTGGCTTATGTTCTCTAATTGTCACAATAGACCCATATGCAGGGTCTCTCACTCCCCTGGACCTGTGTGCTGCCTGCTTGGTCCTGATGTGTGGGAGACAGTGCCTCTTCAGGGCTCAGATGCTGCCATGAGCAGGTCTTTGCACCTCCCCTCCCCACTCTCCCAGCTCTGGGCCCAAGACTGGTAATCAGTGTTCTGTGTTGGATTCGGACCTGAGCCTGCCTGACTTTGGACACATTTCCTAACATAGCTGTGTTTTGGTTTTCTCTTCTGTAAGATAGAGGTAATGATACTTACCTCCTGGGTTAACTTGAGAATCAGCCTGTAAAGTAGCAAGTGACATACCTGGCCCAGAACAAGTGCTTAGAACTCACTTTGCTCCCCATGAATCCCCTTCCTCCTCTGGTTGCCGCTTCTTCCCTGCCCCCTGGATCCCTTCACCGTCCCCACCTCCTCTCCAATCTGTCCCCTTCTCTCAGCTCTGGGTCTTACTGAGACTGCTTCAGTGCTAGGCCTATCTCTTTACCCCATAAGCCCTGCTCCCTTCCCTGCAGGGTTATGGGACCCACCTGATGAACCACCTGAAGGAGTATCACATCAAACACAACATTCTCTACTTCCTCACCTATGCTGACGAGTATGCCATCGGCTACTTCAAAAAGCAGGTGACCTCTGGCCTCACCCCACACTTATCCTTTGCCTGGAGCCAGGGGTCAACTGTCCAGCCCCTTGCTATGGATGGAGCAGGAGTTCTTTTGTGTCCCCTATTCCACCTGACACCTGTGAGGAAGACCTTCATACGCATCATCTTCCCTCCTGCTGCTCTAGTGAATAATAAGGCCTGGGGGCCAATTGGGCAAGCCAAGAGAACTGGGAGCCTATTGGGGGTGAATTGAGATGGGACAACTGACCTAGAACCTTTCTAGGCACAGATTGAGCCCTTGCAGTGCCACAGGAGGTTCAGAAGGGAGGAAGGGACATAACGTCCACTGCCCTACAGATGCTCCTGGTTGGGGGGTTGTGCTAGGAAAGTTGGAAAATACTTTCTGATGGGTTAGGTCAACTATCAACTCCCCAGGGTTTCTCCAAGGACATCAAGGTCCCCAAGAGCCGCTACCTGGGCTACATCAAAGACTATGAGGGAGCAACACTGATGGAGTGTGAGCTGAACCCCCGGATCCCCTACACGGAGCTGTCCCACATTATCAAGAAGCAGAAGGAGGTTGTGAGCATGTGTATGCGTCCATAGGGTCTTTTGTGGAGGGTGTGCACACACGTGTAGACCTGTACTGTGTGTGTGCATGGGGGGGAGGGGATGGGCCAGGGTCTTGGTTCCTGCTCTGCCTTGTAGGAGAAGGTCAGAGAGGAGGCATTGGAATTTGGTGGCAGTGCAGTGTGGGTTTTGCCACTGTGAGCTCTGACTGGCCCTGGGACAGGTTGTTAACTCCCGCTGGAGTTGGCCCCTCAGACCTTTCCTCCCCTCAGATCATCAAGAAGTTGATTGAGCGCAAACAGGCTCAGATTCGCAAGGTCTACCCTGGGCTCAGCTGCTTCAAGGAGGGTGTGAGGCAGATCCCTGTGGAGAGTGTCCCCGGCATTCGTGAGCAGGGGACTTGGCTGTGGGGGCCGGAGGGCATGCTGCTTGGGGGACAGGTGTTCTTAGGGATGTTTTCCCTACTTTGCAGGAGAGACAGGCTGGAAGCCACTGGGGAAGGAGAAGGGGTGAGTGTTTTGTCAAGGGAGCAGAGATGGAGAGGGTGGGCAGAGGGACCCAGAGTCTCAGACTTGGTGTCTCTCATGCCAGGAAAGAGCTGAAGGACCCTGACCAGCTCTACACAACACTCAAAAACTTGCTGGCCCAGATTAAGGTGGGGAGAACAAGTCCCGTTCTGGGGTTCCAGCACCTGTGGCTTTACTACCCAGTCTAGGGCGGGTGGGAGCCATGCATTGGCACAGCAGGGCTGTCCCAGCTTGGCCCTTTTCTCCAGTCGCACCCCAGTGCCTGGCCTTTCATGGAACCTGTGAAGAAGTCTGAGGCCCCTGACTACTACGAGGTCATCCGCTTCCCCATTGGTGAGCACTCTCCATTCCCTGCCCTCCTCTTTTGCCCCCAAATCAACTCCTATTCCTGCCTTCCCTGGGCCATGCAGCTCCTAGGGCCCTCCCCAGGGTCAGCCTAGCTGCTCTCTGCCTCTGAGAGCTGTGCTCCTCTCCCGCTGCCGCAGACCTGAAGACGATGACAGAGCGGCTGCGTAGCCGCTACTACGTGACCCGGAAGCTCTTTGTGGCTGACCTGCAACGGGTTATTGCCAACTGCCGGGAGTACAACCCACCAGACAGCGAGTACTGCCGCTGCGCCAGTGCCCTGGAGAAGTTCTTCTACTTTAAGCTCAAGGAGGGAGGGCTTATTGACAAGTAGTCCCCAGCTTTGGACAACAGCCCTGACTTGGAATGTCTCCACCTAGGATCTGATCTGATTTGTAGGGTGCCCTGGCCTCCAGGTCCCAACTCTCAGCTTGAGGCCCTCCAGCCAGGGACCCTCTAGGCCCTGATCCTGCCACCCTTTCTGGACCCTCAGGCATCCTAAGCCTGCAGCCCTGTCCCAGCCTCTACTATGTCTGAGAGGTCTCCCAAGTCTGGGGCCTAGCCTCTCTAGAGTGGCTGGTGGCCAGAGAATGAATTCTGCCCAGCCCTGGTGGCTCCCAGACCTGTTCCCTACAGAGCTAAAGAGGCTTGGAGTCCTATGCCCGACCCAGGTGGCTGTTTCCAGTCCTGAGAGCCAGAACTGCTAATCTTAACTTGAGTGATTGGGCTTCAGGGGTTGGAAGTCCAGCCCGGACTGCAGGGGCCACAACTGCCCTGAACTGTTTTATCAGTCTGTCCCCCAGGGGTGGGGGGCCTGGGGACCATTCCTTTCCTGGCATTAATGGCTTGGAGGGAACAATAAAGCTCTTTTTTTCTCTGTGTATGCTTGTTTCTTCAGTATAGTCTCAGCCTGAGCAGCCCGACTTTGGGGCCTCCAAGCCTATTAAGTCTCAGGCTGCCCTGGGACTCCCCTCCCCAGCAAGCCTCACGCCTAGTCCTGGGCTCCTGCCTGGTTGCAGCCCCCCACCTCTTGCTGGTCCAGATGCCAGGGGCAACAGGGGTCAGAACCTCTTGCTTTAACCTTAACCTAGACAGATATGGTTACAATCGACTGTAAAAGACACAGAGGGTTCTATACCCTATACCTGGAGCAGTGAAAGAGTGCTTCTCCATTAGCACACATGGTTCCTTTTCTAGGAACAGATTTCTCATTCAGCTCGGCTGGCTCCTCCCCTCGGTTTCAGTTTCTATTTCCTACTGTCTGAGCTGCACTCAGCAGCTTCCCCCTAGAGGGCTATGCCAAGCGGGACTCAAGTCCCACTGGTGGTACAGGTGAGACCCAGCTGGGGTAGGGGTCAGGTGTCAGGTGTGGCCGTTGTTGCTCCTTTGTCTTGGCCAGAGCAGGTACCTGTTGGGTCTGGAGGGTTCCCGGCCCGCCCTCAAGAGGGGTGGAGTCATAAGTAGACGTCTTTACACCAGGCTGGTCTGGCCAGGAGGTTCGGGCAGGGAGTGGGTGCGAATCCCCTGCCATTTCCAGGATGGAGCTGCGGCCCTACCAGTGGGAGGTAATCATGCCTGCCCTGGAGGGCAAGAATATCATCATATGGCTGCCCACGGGTGCTGGGAAGACCCGGGCAGCTGCTTACGTGGCCAAGAGGCATTTAGAGACTGTGGACAGAGCTAAGGTGGTTGTGTTGGTAAACAGGGTGAGTTATCAGCCCTCTACTCAGCAAATCTCAGGTGCCTCTCCAGAACTCCAGAGCTGTTGTGCTCATCCCTCAGCTCACCTGTCCTTTCACCCCACCTCAAGACCCGGCTATGTCTTGAGGGTTACCTTACCCCTACCCCCCCACCCCGCCCCCAGCCCTGGAGCCAGTATTCTCTCCCCATCTCATTCTCCACCCCCAGGTGCACCTGGTGACCCAGCATGGCGAAGAGTTCAGCCGCATGTTGGATAGACGCTGGACAATGGTAACCCTCAGTGGAGATATGGGGTCACGTGCTGGCTTTGGCCACCTGGCCCGGAGCCATGACCTGCTCATCTGCACAGCCGAGCTGCTGCAGATGGCAATGACCAGCCCTGAGGAGGAGGAGCACGTGGAGCTCACCGGTGAGGGCCTTGGGCAGGGGAAAAAGGATGGGCACCTGGGGCACTTCTTCTAGTAAAGGTGTTTTGTGGGAGTGAGAGGTTCTACTCATCACACCACACCCAGCACACATAGTAGTAGAAACACCTGGCTATAGTGCAGTTTTCTGGGCAAGCCCCTTCCCCTAGCTGAGTCTTAGTCTACTAATCTGTAAAATGGAGGTAAACCATCCTGGCCCAGCTGCAACTTGTGGAGGGAAGAAGGGATTCTTGGAAGAGTTGCAGGGACTATGACAAGTAAAGTTACAGGAAGGAGGCTTTGCAAACGTCAGTCACAGCCTACCTCATGTGCCCCCAGCCTTCTCCCTGCTCGTGGTAGATGAGTGTCACCACACTCATAAGGACACTGTCTACAATGTCATCCTGAGGCGGTACCTAGAGCACAAACTCCAGAGGGCACCATCCCTACCTCAAGTGCTGGGTCTCACAGCCTCCCCAGGCACAGGTGGTGCCTCAAAGCTCGATGGGGCCATGAACCACATCCTGCAGGTCAGTTTGGCCCCTGTGGCCCTCCCACCCCCAGGCCATCTGGGACCACCTCCCTGTCTGCTTTGACTCTACCCCTTCCCACCAGCCCTACCCAGCCTTTCCCTGGTGGGGTCCAACCTCCAGTGGCTTCTTCTGGCACATGGAATAAGCACCCAGCTCTCTACCCTGGTTTACAAAATTCCAAGTGATTTAACCCCTCTTGCTTCTCTGACCTCATTTCCCCCCAAGCTTCCCCTCTTGATTTCACTGGCCTTACTGTCTCTTAAAAATGTAAGGCTGGTTTGCATCTCAGGACCTTTGCACTTACCATTCCCTTTGCCCTTCCTCTGGAACTTTACCTGCCTCCCTCTTGTCATTCACTGAACAGCTTAAATGCCACCTGTGCAGAGCAGGCCTGATCATCCACTCTGCTCTCTTCTATATCATCTGGTTATTCCTGCAGAGCTTGTTAACACTACCTGAAACTGTCTCATTCTGATACTCTTTCCTGATTTATTATCTGTCTCTCCAACCCACATTTCGGTTTTTTTTTTGTTTGTTTGTTTGTTTGTTTTTGAAACAGTCTCACTTTGTCACCCTGGGTAGAGTGCTGTGGCATCACAGCTCTCAGGAACCTCAAACTCTTGGGCTCAAGCGATTCTCTTGCCTCAGCCTCCCAAGTAGCTGGGACTACAGGCATCTGCCACAATGCCTGGCTATTTTTAGAAACGAGGTCTTGCTGGTGGCGCCTTTGGTTCAGTGAGTAGGGTGCTGTCCTCATATACTGAGGGTGGCTGGTTCAAAACCGGCCCTGGCCAAACTGCAACAAAAAAATAGCCAGGCATTGTGTCGGGCGCCTGTCGTCTCCGCTACTCAGGAGGCTGAGCCAAGAGAATTGCTAAGTCCAAGAGCTGGAGGTTGCTGTGGGCTGTGATGCCACAGCACTCTACCAAGGGCAACAAAATGAGACTCTGTCTCTAAAAACAAAAACAAACAAAAAAAAAACGAGGTCTTGCTGTGGCTCAGCCTGGTCTCAAACTCATGAGCTCAGGCTTTCCACCTGCCTTGGCCTCTCAGAGTGTTAGAATTAGAGGGGTGAGCCACCACGCCTGGCCAACCCAGATTTCTCTGAATCCCCATGCCTGAAATAGTACTGGCACAGAGCCAGCAGCAATAAACATTTGCTGAGTAAATGAATCTGTACCCCTGATGGCCCTGCCTCAGGCTCTTCTGTTCTTAGCTGGGATCTATCCTAACCCAAAGGTCTGCCTGTTGTCCCTCAGACCTCCCTTTTCAGTGAAGCCTCTCTGTTGCCCCCAGCTGTGTGCCAACTTGGACACGTGGCGCATCATGTCACCCCAGAGCCCCTGCTCCCAGCTGCATGAGTACAACCAACAGCCTTGCAAACAGTATGACCTCTGCCACAGGCGCAGCCAGGTGTGTGAGGGGAGGGTCGGGGGACAGGAGTGGGGTCTGGTGTGAACCTAGGCATGGGCCCTGACTCCACCCTCACTGGCTTTGTGACTTCAGGGCACTTGGTTATGTCTCTGAGCCTCCATTTGTCCTTTTTGTGAAATGGGGCATATACAGCCCAGGGCCACATCCTGCTATGTGGATTTACTCAGAGTATCTGTCAAAGCCTTTGACATGCTGTGAAGTGCTCTGCAAACTATATAAAGCCTGACACTTTGTACTAAGTCTGTACCAAGCCCTCTCCTTAGTGGGGACACTGCCTGGAATCTGCTATGACAAGAACTAGGCATCACTGTGTCCAGACCAGAGGACTGGGGTGTAGAGCAGGTGAGAGGACAGGAGGTGGGTGCTGGAACCTGTCTGCTGCCTACAGCCAGCCGGCTTCTGGACAGATGGGCAACAGCAGTTGCCGTGCGGGGCAAGTAGGGGTCAGCGCTCCACTGGGTGCCCCTCCTCTAGTGAGTGGGAATTCCCTTAAACCTTCACTCCTCTCGTCCAGGATCCATTTGGGGACTTGCTAAAAAGGCTCATGGACCAAGTCCACGACCGCTTGGGGATGCCTGAGTTGAGCCGGGACTTTGGGATGCAGACCTACGAGCAACAGGTGGTGGACTTGAGCCGGGATGGTAAGAGGGGCCCTCCGAGGCAAAGTTGCTGGGGCTGGGCTGGGTGAGGCAGGGCTTTTAGAGCAGTGTGGGACGGTGCAGAGGCAGTGGGCCTCCCCAACCCGGCTTCCTTGCATGTAGCTGCAGAGGACGGGCTCCAGGAGCGGCGAGTGTACGCGCTTCACCTGCGGCGCTACAATGACGCGCTGCTCATCCATGACACGGTCCGCGCTGTGGACGCCCTGGCCACGCTGCGGGATTTCTACGACAGGGAACGTACCACTAAAACCCAAGTCCTGTATGCCGAACGCTGGCTGCTGGCACTGTTCAATGGTGAGGGCAGGTACCCAGGTAGGGTGATGGGACCAGCAGTCAGAGTCCAGCCAAGGTTCAGGTGCCCACGCAGCATGGCAAGGTGCCAGCCAGGGTACTGGGAGCCTGTGACAATTTCTTCATTTGTGAAAGTTTGCATAATTGTAAAAACTAGTTGACATCATTGACAAAGATTTTTTAAATCTTTGGTTAAAAAAGATTAACCTGTGGTTCAGTGGGTAGGGCAGCCCTATATACCGAGGGTGGCGGGTTAGAACCCAGCCCCCGCCAAACTGCAAAAAAAAAAAAAAAAAAAAAAGCCCTGTGGAGGGCGCCGGTAGTCCCAGCTACTCAGGAGGCTGAGAATTGCCTAAGCCCGGGAGTTGGAGGTTGCTGTGAGCTGTGATGCCATGGCATTCTACTACCGAGGGTGATAAAGTAAGATCCTGTCTCTATTAAAAAAAAAAAAAAAAAAAGAACAACAACAACATGTATTGGAATGGCCCCTGAAAGCCTCAGGTGTGTGGTTCCTTTAGACTGGAAAAGTGAGGCTGAAGATCAGAGAGTGAATTTAAGGCTGAAGACCTCAACATTGGCTGAGGCTCAACAGACCTGAGGTGTAGTCAGTCCTGTGTAGCAGAGGTCAGCATGAAGAACTTGGTGGTCACCTTTGTGGCTGAGTTAAAGCGAGATGCTGGTCTGTGGTTTGTGAGCAGGATTCTGTACCATGTTGCCCTGGTGTAAAGCCCGCCTCCAGAGTGGGTGTGGCAGAGGGTGTCTTTAAATGTGCTCTTGGTACCTGCTCTGGGGAACCAAGCAGGAGCAGGTATCCTTCCAGTAGCCCCTCTGTACTCCTGCAGTCCCATTCCTGTGAACATCTCCTGCACAGTGCATTATTCCCTCCCAGACCTGAATCCTGTGACTCTGTTTTGGGGTTTGGGGGCAGATAACAAGAATGAACTGGCCCACTTAGCAACTCATGGCCCAGAGAATCCGAAACTGAAGGTGCTGGAAAGGATCCTGAAGGAGCAGTTTGAGAGACCTGACAGTCCCCGGGGCATCATTTTCACCCGCACCCGCCAGAGTGCTCACTCCCTCCTGCTCTGGCTCCAGCAGCAGCCGGGTCTGCAGATGGTGGACATCAGGGCCCAGCTGCTGATTGGGGCTGGGAACAGCAGCCAGAGAGCCCATATGACCCAGGTGTGGGCTTTGGGGAAAGATACTGGCACTATGTCTCCCTAGGAGAGGAGGAATACAGGGTTTTTTGTATAGAGAGATGCAGGCTCGGAGACCATGGGGGAGAGAGAAGGTTGAATATCCTCAGGCAGAGGGGTAGAGAGCCGGAGGGAGGGTTGGATGCTGAGATCTGCAGTACTGAAGGTTCCCCCAGTCTGGGGGGCCCTGGGAGCCAGGGGGGCAAATGCTTGGGAGTCTTTAGGGAAAGATCTGGGTGATATAGTTCCTCTGGGCAGGGGGTTAGGAATCTGGAGGGCCTTGTGGAAAAAGAATGGGACCTTGGAGTTGTTCTGACAGTAGAGAGGCAGCTTCCCTTAAGAGACCTTAGGAGAGATAGGGGATGGTTACCTGGGAAGAAGGTTAAAACCTGGGGGGTACTTGGGGATAGAGATGGGATTCAAGGTCCCTAGGGAGATACAGGCCAAGGTTGTAAGAACTGAACCAAGAGAAGCTGTTCTGGCAGGTGAGTAGGCATAAAGCCACCTCATACACCAGCCTCCTTCTACTCCCTGCCTCTCCCTCAGAGAAACCAGCAAGAAGTAATCCAGAAGTTCCGGGTTGGCATCCTGAACCTTCTAGTGGCCACGAGTGTGGCAGAGGAAGGGCTGGACATCCCCCAGTGCAATGTTGTGGTGCGCTATGGGCTCCTGACCAATGAGATCTCCATGGTCCAGGTGCCCAAACATCCCCCCTCCCTAAAATGGCCCTTGTAGAATCCTGTGTGGGAGCCTTGCCCCACTCAGATCCCTCCTTTTCACCCTCCCTAGGCAAGGGGCCGTGCCCGGGCCGGTCAGAGTGTCTACTCATTTGTAGCAGCTGAAGGCAGCAGGGAGCTACGGCGGGAGCTGACCAATGAGGAACTGGAGACCCTGATGGAGCAGGCAGTGGCTGCTGTGCAGAAGATGGACCAGGCCGAGTACCAGGCCAAGGTCTGGTGCTGGCGCACCCTGCAGGGAAGGAAGGGGCCTGAGGAAGCTCTGCCTAGTAGGTCTCTAACACAGGCATTCCCCTGGGCCCTCTACCTCACAGGACTAAGTTGGGCCATCTGAGGAAGGTGTAAATAGAGGGAGGACAGAGGCCAGGGGTGGGACTGCCAGGGAAGGCAATGGCTAGTCTCCAAAAAGCTTTGGGAACAGGCCTTGCTATGGCTTTGAATTTATCCTTGCTATTAGATACTTTGTGTATCTTGAGAACTGCCTTATAGCCTTTCTGAAGCCAGGCAGAGCAGAAACAAAGACACATACCACATAAATCCAGAACCAGGACGTTTACTGTAGTGGCCCTGAGGCAGGATCACCATTAACCAGCCTTGTCTAGGTGGTTTCCCTGTTGTCCTAGCATAATTATTAATGATATCCTGTGACAGGTTCAAAGAAGGAGCTTTGCCTGAAATCCTCCAAAATGGGACAAGGATTCAGCAAGAAAGCTTGCCCCCTTCTACTGTTGCTTCTGTCCCCATAATATTCTCTTAGAGCTGCTTCTGAAAACTCCATGGAGGGCTAAGGGAAGTCCCTTCTGGAGACAAATAATCTGAGGCTTTGGGAGCCCTTTGTCCTCTTGGGAACATTCTCTTAGGTCCCAGCCATATCCAGGTGTCCTCTCCCACCCCAGATCCAGGAGCTGCAGCGGGCAGCCCTTACCAAGCAGGCAGCCCAGGCAGCCCAGCGAGAGGCTCGGAGGCAGCAATTCCCAGCAGAGCACGTGCAGCTACTCTGCATCAACTGCATGGTGGCTGTAGGCTACGGGAGTGACCTGCGGAAGGTGGAGGGCACCCACCACGTCAATGTGAACCCCAACTTCTCGTGAGACCTGTGGAAGGGGCTGTCAGGATGGGGGGCAGAGGTGTGGGATGGAGACCAAGAATCTGTCACACATAGACAGTGCTTTGAGACTTTGGGAGGCAAAGAAGCATTTTCACAAATAATGATTTTGCATTTTCACAATATTTCTGGTTAGACAGGTTTTATAGTGAGGAAACAGAGGCTCAAGGAGGTTTGCCCAAATTCACACAGCCTTATGTGGTTGGATGAGAACTGGAATTCAGTTTTCAAATTCTGAGAGGCTATACGCTGGCCCCCTGGTCCTACCTGCTCTGAGGATATCAAGAGAAACTGGCTGTCCCTGAGCCCTACCCCATCCTCTGTCTCCTAGACAGTAACCTTCCCCATCCTCCATCAATTCATTAAGTCAGTATGTATTAGGCATCCACTATGTGCTGTTCCAGGCCACTGTCCCAACGATCTCCACATTGGTACTCTCATTTGAGGAGACAGCATCTCAGATAGGTCTGAATGAAGGGCCAGGTTTGAATGGGAAAAGGTGAGTAGAAGATGACTGTAGGCAGGGACAAGGGAAGCAGGAGACAGGGTAACTCTAAGTGACTGGACTGGAAGGGACTGAATAACGAGATCCATAAGGAGGCAGGCTAGATCTTGAAGGTCAGACCTCAAAGTTTAGCCTTTATCTTAAAGGTACCTCATTAGGAATTTTGGATGGATTGAGCATGGGAATGTCAGGGCAGATTTTTATATCACTCTTAGTAGTTAGTGGAAGAACTATTTGGGGAGTAAGGATGGAGGCAGGGCAATCCATCAGGAGGAGCCTGAAGATCATCCTGGTAGGTGATGCTCAGGCCTGAACTTGGACAGAAGAGAGGGTGCAATGGAGGCAGCAGAAGCAGAACTTACTGAAGACTGGACTTCCTTGCCCTGGGAAGGCCTGAGTCCTCAGCCAGCAGGAGGGCATGGGATCTGGGGCTGGGGAGGTGGTTGATGAGGGCTGGGGCCATCCCCATTCCTCTCCAGGATCTACTATACCATCTCCCAGGAGCCTGTGGTCATCAACAGGGTCTTCAAGGACTGGAAGCCTGGGGGTGCCATTCACTGCAGGAACTGTGGGGAGGCAAGTACTTGGGCCACATGCGAGGCCCTACAGCTTTCAGCCCTAGTGTTCAGAGGCCCTCAGGGAGCCCTCACTGGGATGGGGAGACAACTCTTCCCCCAGGAGCCCTCTGACACAGTACTGTTCCTAAGGGGGCCCATGGTGTGATGGAGACACTAATCCTCTGTCTCAGGTGGGATGTGCAGGCCCTGTATTCACAGAATTCCAGTTTGAGGAGAGAAGGCCAATCTGAGGGTAGAGACCTACACCCTGCCCTCTCTGTCCCCACCCCCAGGACTGGGGTCTACAGATGATCTACAAGACAGAGAAGCTGCCAGTGCTCAGAGTCCGCAGCATGCTGCTGCACACCCCTAATGGGCGGATACAGGCCAAAAAGTGGTCCCGCGTGCCCTTCCCAGTTCCTGACTTCAACTTCATGCAGTATTGTGCCCAGAATCTGTCCGACCTCTCTCTGAGCTAACCGCCTCGGAGCTGCAGTGCCCGGCTCAGGCTCCAGGGGGCGGAGGAGTCCGCCACAGTCATCAACCTTCCCTAGACAAAACTTGTGCCCGGCCCCCTCCTTCCTGAGACAACTAGCTCTGGGCACCGAGCTGAGCAGATACATTGGAACCACCAGGTGTCCGGGCTGACTTAGGCTCCCAAAGTGAGGAGGGCCATGACTCAGCCCCCAGAGCTACTCAGACACTGAATGGAGGGGGAGGAGGCCGAAGCAAGAGAATTGCTACATTGTACCAGGAATCACAACATCCCTTTTCTACCAAGGGCGCACATTTGTCAAGGCTTCTCATAGATTAATAAAGGGAAGAATGGGGTAGAAAATGTGTGGTATTTCTCAAATTTTGTTGGGGTATAAAATCAACTGCACATATTTATAGTGTGCAATTCAATAAGTTTTAACAAGTATATGCTCCTCCACAATCGAGAATGAACGTGGCCATTACCCTCCAAAGTTTCCTCATTCCCTGTTGTAATCCATGTTTCTCCACCTCTCACCCCTCCCCATGCACTGATGTGCTTTGTGGCAATTCCATGTTAAAAGTCTTGTTTTTTTCTGAGACAGAGTCTCACTTTGTCTTATGCCGCCCCCCTACCATGAAGTGTGGGGGGCGGAGGGCGTACAGCAACCTCAAACTCTGAGACTCAAGTGATTCTCTTGCCTCAGCCTCCCTCCGGAGTAGCTGGGACTATAGACGCCCGCCACAATACCTGGCTAGTTTTTCTATTTTTAGTAGAGATGGAGTCTCACTTTTGCTCAGGCTGGTCTCAAACTCCTGAACTGAGCAATCCACTTAGCACTTAAGGGTGCTAAGCTCAGCAGCCTTGAATGTAGGATTACAGGTGTGAGCCACAGCACTGAGCTTACTGGTCAGGTTTTTTTGTTTTTTTTTTTTTTATTTATTTACTTTTGTTGAGACAATCTCACTTTGTCACCCTTAGTAGAGTACTATGGCATCACAGCTCATAGCAACCTCAAACTCTTGGGCTCAAGTTATTCTCTTGCCTCAGCTTCCTGAGGGGCTGGGACTATAGGTGCCCAGTATAACACCCAGCTATTATCAGAGATGGGGTCTCACTCTTGCTCAGGCTAGTCTTGATCCACCTACCTCGGCCTCGCAGACTGCTGGCTGTTAAAAGTTTTAAATGCTCCTCTTTAATGGCTATCCTATAGCCTTAGAAAGAGTATCAACTGTCTAAGTTTGAGGGCTTCCTGCCCTGCCACCGCATAATAGGCTCCAACCCCAATGCCCTCCTCTCCATTCTTTCTTAACCCCCAGGTTATCTCCGTAGGACTAGGGAGAGGCTGAGATCCAGGATTTGAGGGGTGGGCTCAGGTAGGCTTGGGGGTGAGGAGAATTACAAAGGCCTACATTTTCTGTTCTCATTTTAACAAGAAAAAAGAGAAAGGCAAGATCTAGGTTGATTCTTCAGGGAAAGGGCTATTTCTGTAGTAAAAGGCCCAGCAGGCAGGAGTCACCTTCAAGAGGAAGGAAGGGGGCTAGGGCAGAGATAGGAGAGAAGGATGCCAGTCCTTTCTGTCATCTAACCTCCTTCCATCCTGCTATATCCTTGGTCCTGCCTCAGGGTAGATGGGAAATAATGCTCCCCTTCTCTTAGAATTTTGTCTTCAGTTGGCCTCTTGTCTGATTGAGGCCTGAAATCCCAGTTCCAATCTCTCTGGCCTCCATTTCCCCAGAGAGTGCAGCTCTCTAGGTGTCCTTGGCTGTGGCTCCAGGAGTCCCCATCTTCTCCCTCCCATCCCATTTCCACCTCCCTCTTGGGGCCCCTTCTGCCCATCTGCTCCCCATTTTGCCTTCAGTTATTAACCCCCCCCTGCCAGCAACATGCCTTTTACATGTCAATAAAATTAGCGACTGGGGCAAAGGGAGGGGGGCAGGAGCTCAGAGGTGCTAAGCTCAGTGGCCTTGAATGTGACTAGACTCACGGAGTCCCAGATGCCCGTCATTCCAGGACTAAACTGTGACAGCTGAGCCACCTGAGCTGTCGTTGGGGCAGAGAGGGAACTGTGCTACGGGGAGAGAGATGGGCTGAGGATGAAGATGTTCTCCTGGACACCTAACGCCCCCCCCCCTCAGTGGCCTAACCCCCTACACAGTTGACCGCTGGAGGGGGAACCCTGCCCCTAGAGGAGGTGTCCCATCTCCCACCCAGCCTGCCAGGCTCAGAGAGCTTACTTGAGCACAGATGGAAAGGGGAACTCAGACAAGGAGAAGTTGGGGACTTGTTCTGCCTGTGAGGGGTCTTTAAATGAAGTCGCTGTCTCCAAGGCATCTGGGCAAGACTGCCTGAAGGAGGTGATTTACTAATATCCTTGGGCCCCAGGTGTCTAACTTCCTGGCACTCTGTGACTGCCCGTATGCTCCCCCACCCCGCCCCGTGGTCCCCAACCGCGCGAGCCAGCCCACCCCACCCAGCCGAGACTCGGGGAGGGGCGGGACCGCCGCTCCCGCTTTCGGCCCCGCCCAGACCGGGCCCCGCCCCCTCCGCGGCAATGCTGCTGCCGCCGAGCTCCGAACGAGGCGAGAGCAGGTGGCCGCGGCAGGCTCTGTCTCTGCGCCCCGCAGGTAAGACAGTTAGGCGGGCTGGTCCACTCTGTGGACTTCGAGGGCAGTGCGGGAGAACTAGGCAGCCCCTTCCTCCTTTCCAATCCCCTCGTCTTAAAATTTGGAGACCCCAAAGGACATCCCTATCCCTGCTTTGAGCGCCAACATTGGGCATCTATTGGGTGCGACTAAACTCAGGGGAAGTTAGAAGGACCCGGCTGATTATCCCTGAGGCCAGGCGGGCCCGGAGGCGTAGGAAAGGACAGAGTCAGGCATTAAGCATGCAGCTTTTGGAGGAGAGCAGGTTGGGGATTATGACTCCGGAGTAAGGAACCTCAGAGTGCTCTGGTGCCCTGTCCAAGTCCAGCGTCTTTCCCCCCTGGAGTGGACCCGTGGGGTGACCCACCCGCTTCTGTTCCGTGCATGGTCAAATGAGGTAAGAGCCTGAGCTGCGGCCTCGGTTTTCTGGTGAACCCCTGGGCACCTACATCATTTATTTATAACTGGGTACAGCTGTGCTTGGATGAGGAGGGTGAACAAGGGATCACCCAGGATCTGAGGTACCCGGAGAGCCTGGGAACTGAGTAGATCTCTTCTGTGTCCATGTCCCAGAGTCCTGGGAAAAGGGGAGGAGATGATCACAGTTGTGGGCCTTACTGTGGACATGGGGTATGTTTCCGCACTTGGTGTTTGAGATTGGAACTGTAGGAAAGGGGTTCTGCCTCCCAGGACCTCAAGGAAGGCTTCCTGGAAGAGGAGGACCTAGGCTGACAGGTCTTAGGCAGAGCTAGCCTTTGAGCTTTGTGCTGGGTTGGATGCCTGGATTGTAGAACAGAGGGAGTTCAGGATACTGCCATTTGGATCCAGCTGAGACCCAGGAACCTTCCCAAGATCATCACAAGCCTTTGGACAGACACAGGTGACAATTGGGGGAGGAGGGCTTCCTTGTATATCTAGAGTCCCATTTCATTGCCTCCTTCCATCACACAAACCATCTTTATCAGGAAGTTTTTTCTTCTCATATGTGCCCTTCATCCCTTCTTCTGTGTCAGCTTCTTGTTTCTGGGAGGCAATGTGCTACCATGGAAAGACTGGAGGCTTTGGAGTCAGTTAGACCTAAGTTCTATCACTTTTACCTACTGTGTGACTTTGGACAAGTTACTTAACCTCTTTGAGTTCACTCCCTCACCTGTAAAATGGGATAATAATAGCACCTACCTCATAGGGTATCTGCGAGGATTAAATGAGAATACTCATGGAGAGTGCTTAGCACAGTGCCTGGTGCCTGGCGAGGACTCAAGGAATATAAGCGTTCTGTCCCCTAATGCGTAGGACAGCAAAGCCGATCTGAGGGGGGGTGGCAAGAATGAGGGGATAGAGGGAAGAGTAGTGGAAGGTTTTTTTGTTTTTTTTTTTAAAAGCTTGTCCAGAGATGGTAATGCCCTTCACTGCTCATACCACCAGCCCATGCGCCCTGCTGGTCCCTGGCTCTCTGGACCTGTCTGGGCTGCCCAGAGCCCCTCACCTCCTCTTTTCCTAATTGTCTCCATGGTGGGGAGGGAAGCTCCACTAAGACAGGGACCAGTAGCAGCAAGAACCTACCCAGGGCTGTGCCTCAGTGGAACAAGTTCTGGCTTGGGGACCCAACCCCCCAAAATTGCCCTGTTGTCATCACCTCCAGAAACCTACAAGTTGGGTTCAAGCCACACTAAATTTTTCCAGGAAGACAAGTAGCACAAGTGACTGAAAGTCCTGTTTGGTGATTGTCCAAGTTGCCCTCCAATGGAATGACAGCTTCAGTCCCTGGCCTGTAGAGGCTGCCAGAGAAGGCTGGGTTCAGTAGCACCCTTAAACCTGGGCATGGGAAGGAGTGCCTGTATCCTAAGCTGGGTGCTTTCAAAGGCTCCACTCTGACCCTCCTCCTGCAAGCCCTTTCCCTGTTAGATGAGGAGTCAGCAGGGCCAACGGGATGAGACTCTGAGTCCCTTTGAAGACCCCATTCTCTATACCTGTGACTCTGGTGGTCACTGACCACATGGTCACTAGCTGGCTCCCAGCCCATGCCATCTCTGGGTCTGTTCTCCTCAGGACCGATCATGCCACCAGTATGTGCACCCCTAGGCCTGAGGGATAGTGAAAGGGCAGCTGTGTGCAGGAAGTGTGGATGGATCTAGAAGGTAAGGCTTGGTGTCCTCATGCAGGCACGGAGTCCCTTGCAGTGCAAAAAGGACCTAGCAACAGGAAGGGAGTGGCTGGGGCAAGAGTGAGAGTGGAGTTGTCACTTCTGTACAATGTCATTCTGGAGCATAATTCCCAAGAGGCAGAGAAATCTAAATGTAAACCGGGTCTTCCATGTCATAAAGGTATTTGTCAAGGTAGGAGGTTAGTACATATTTAACAGTCTGTTGGCTCGAGTTACAACTTTTAACTATTTAGACAGATGTCTTTGGGCCATTGTTTGTCCTCTTGCCCCAGGCTCTGCAAATGTTCCAGGTGGACCTGGCTGGGCCTGTGATTTCTACTGCTGTTTGGTTAATTCCCTCTTTTCTCTCCCTGTCCCCTATTATAGCAGCACCCCTATAAATCTGGGCTTAGGACATGCTCACCTGAACCAACAAGGAGTTTCAAGGTGAAATGAAGAGAGTTGGTTGTCATCAACAAGCGGTCCCCCCATGGGCCTCCTGACCTCATTCTCTACCCCAAAACTGGGACAATTTTCTAAAATGTCCTGTGATGCTTGAGAGGGAAGGGATGGGGAGGAGGAGTTGCTTATCTCCTGCATGTGGTGAGGGCGTGGGCACTCACTGGACCCTGTTAGCAAGGGGGGAGCTAAATGGGACTGCAGCAGCAGGCAGGATGGAAACTAGACTCAGGGAAGATCAGGGCTGGACCCCAACAGCTCTCCAGCTGCCCTTCTCAGAGGAAGCTGCCCCTGCAGTCAGGAGGGGGGGGCCCTGTGTCTGTACTGTGAGATTTTCTGGGAGTTTGGATTTGGGGTTTGGATAGGGAAGAGCATAATGGCCAGTTGGCTAGGCAGTGGGGGTCATCTCTGGTGAAAATGAATGGCACACTGGTCTCGACTGTAGTCAAGTGCCCTGTAGCACCTGGACATACCGTCTGTTCAGAAGAGAGAGGCATACAGCCTTTTTTGTGGCCATCTCTGCTCACTCATTGATTCTGATTGGGCTGTTTGAGGGCCAGCCTGCTACTCTGGTCTCATAGTACTGTGGGATGCTCGATGGACACACAAAGGCACATGCATTCACACGTGCACACACCCTCACACACTCACCAAATCACCCAGGTATGTATGTATGGTTACTGACACTAAGTGGCAAACATCTCCGGATACAGCCACCTGTGCCTGGGGCATAATCTTGGGTGCAGCTGCCTTTCAGACCCTCCCTGAGCCCTGTGCCCTCACACATTGCCACTCATCCTCATCGGTGACTCTTCATTTATCTTGGGTGACATACCAGCTCCAGTGGCCAAGGGCTGGCTTACTTGAGGGCACCTAGGGCCCAGATGCTAGCCACGGTTGGTTCAGCACTGGGGATAAAACCCTCCTGGGACTGTCCCCCAAGGGACTCACCCTCAGCTCCCCCATGTCTCTAGGAGAGTGCCACTGGGTCCTGAGTCTGCTGTCCTTGTGTGGTTCCCGTGAACCTCTTAGCTTGGGAGTGTCTGCCCCTGCGCCCCTGCGCAATCCCTGTCTCTACCTGCCCCTGCGCCTTTCCTTTCTGTCTCTCCTCCCTTCCACCGGTCTTTCTCTGTCTTTTCCTTTCTCTCTCTCTCACACACAGGCTTACTTTTACGCTCTTGGTCTCTGTCTCTAGCTCTCTGACTGTGTGGCTGTCTCTGAGGGTGAATCTTTCTGTGCCTGTTTCTGTCTTTACCTCTCTTTATCCCTGCCCCTGGGTCCGAGTGTGTGTCTCTCTGACTCTCTTTCTCTTTCTCTTTCTTGCTCTCTTGAGGCCTCCCGGGGGAACAGGACAGCCACATGTCTCCGAGCCCTAGAAGAAGGTGGCACCTAGGAGGGGTACAATGACTTCTTTGTCCCTCCACAGCCAGTCAACGAAGTGGGAGGAGGATATCAGGTCCTAAGGAAAAAGATGTCACCTCATCTCCCCCAGCTCCGCAGTTGAGAACTTTCAGGCTTTGGCTCCAGACTCTGAAATGTTATTCTTCAGTGTTGAAGGCCCAGAGTCATAGGCCTGAGTGTAGGACTGGGGTTTAGAATGGCCAGGGAGAGCCCCTTGTCTTTCTAGTTGACCCAGTTGACCCGGAGCCAAGGAAAGGGTGTTGGGACTTAGAGTCTCCCTCAGAAGAGGTATTGACCGGAGTAGAGCTGAATTGACACTTTTCTTTTTCCTCGAAGAAACGGAGTTCAACTCACCCACCCAAAGCCCCAGCTTCCGGCTCCAAACCACCACTGTGCTCCCCACCCTGTTCCGAACATTTCTGCCAACTGCCCCAGGCCGAGAGGCCCATTTAAACAGCCTCCTTGCCCTCCCGGGTGCTCCCATGGCCTCTCGCACAGAGCCACTGTGTTGGCTGTTTGCTTATTTGACTCGGGTTTCCTTGGGTAGGGCCAGGCCCGACTCCACAGATTCTCCTCCCCACCCCAGATGCCCAGGCGCAAGGCCAGGCCCCCTCTGCCCTCCCTGCCTTCTCTGACCCCCAGGTGCCTCTCCTACATCCCCAGCCCCAGACTTCTCTACCTCCTGATCTCAGCTCTGTTGGGTCCTACAGCTAATGCCCTCCCCCACCCCAAATTGAGAGCTCTGGCCTGGAGGGGCAGGCTGGGATGGTATGCGACGCTCCCTGTCCCCCATTCAGGAGAGGAAGTGCTAAGAGGTGTTGGGAACTGGAACCCTTGGGTTTTCTAGGGGTTCCCAAAGAGGGGCACATGGGGTGTGGTTTTTGGAATATGGGAGAAGTCTGCCCACCTGCCTACTCTCCCCTATTGGCAGAGACTTGAGACAGAGATCCATTGAGACCCTGGCAGAGGAAGACTTCTCCGATGGGTATGACTCCACCTCTAGAACAACCTCCTCCTTGGGACTCCAGGGTCTTTCTATCCCTTGACTTTGTATAGAACCTGACTGTATACAGAACGGCTTCATCCCATCCATGAGCACTCGCAGAGATAAAGTTCTTTTTGTGGATGACAAAATCTCAGAGGGCAAAGTGACTTGCCCAGAGTTAATCTTCCAGCACAGCGTGGACTCAAACCTGGGGCCTCTCACTCTCCACAGCCAGGGCATCTCCCTGGGCCATGCTGGTGCTGCTCCTTGGGCAAAAACAAACACGGGCTGCAGTCACCTCAGCCAGGTCTCCTCTCCCTTCACAAATGGAGACTCCTGGTCCCTGTGTCTCTGGCTGGGAAGGAAATGTTGGGGCAGGTAGCATTCTTGTGACCTCATTCTGAGATTGGCTGTCCTAGTTAGTAGCTTCCTGAGGGGAAAGGGGCACAAGAAGCTTTTAGAGATGGTTTCAGCCATCTGGGTGCTAATTGGGAATGCAGTGATCCATCTCTAGGTGGAGACTAGGGACAGCTATTCCAGGTCTCCAGGATGAGATGTGGGGGTGGAGAGACCAGAGGGGGAGATCAGGAAGATTCCTCAAATAGCCTGGCTGGCCGCCAAATGTGGGAGCCAGGTCCTGGGGGGAGGCCCAGATCAGAGGGGAGGGCATTGGCACATGGGCCTGTGCCTTGGGAAGCTGAGCAAGGGGCAAAAATGAAGAAGGACAGGTTTTGTCTCTGTTCTTCCCACTGAAATGGGCTTCACTGGAATGTCATATCATAAGTAAGGGTGTATGTCACTGCTCTGTCCCTCTTCTCTCCCAGGGGTTCCTGTTAGCCTCAGCCCACTCCTCTGGCCCTCAGCCCAGTGGCACTAATTTTATTGAGCACCTACTGTGTGTTATACTTGCTAGGCCTGGCCTGGGAATTCAAGAAGGGACAAGAGAGAAGAGGAGGTGAGAAGGAAGTCTACCTGGCGGTGCCGGTGGCTCAAAGGGATAGGTCGCCAGACCCATATGCCGAAGGTGGCGAGTTCAAACCCAGCCCTGGCCAAAAACTGCAAAAAAAAAAAAAAAAGAGAGAGAGAGAAGGAAGTTGGCCTTGGGGAGGACATTGGAAGAAGGCCTTAAGCGGCAGCCATAAGGAGGAGGAAGCCAGGAGGAAAAGAATGTTTCAGGCAGAGAGAACAGGCTTTGAAAAGGTTCCCAGGTGAGGGAGAACCCACCGTGCTCTAGGAACAGAAAAAGCCCAGTGTGGCTGGAGTCTGTAAGCAAGGAGGGGAGTCATAAGAAACCAGGTGAGGCAGAGGATATTGTGACCTGGACATTTTGAACCCAAGGATGTTTTGAACACAAACATTTTAAACCAAAACATACCCACAGTAAAGACTTTTTTAGAAAGTGTTTTCCAGCTTGAAATCTATGCATCCCAACTTAATTCCTGACTCAAAAATTTCAATTTCCCCCCACTGGTGCAGTTAAACAAATTTCTATGTTTTTCATTCCATTTTCATTTTACTGAAACTATTTTCATCACCATCAATTCAGTCCAAATTTCGCTGCCGGGATTTGATGCATTCATCAATTTGGGGGCTGTGGGCTCTTGACACTAGTCTCTGCCATTGTGTAACTGACTAGGTAATTTCATCCAACTTTGGAAGATTTAAAACAAAGAAAGATTTGTGGTCAAGATTTGATTCCTTTGTGCATTTTAGTCAACAAGGGAGTTTTGTTATAGCCAGTTGTAGCGTCCTTGGTGTTACTTCCATCAGAAATATTTTTAGGTGGGGAGTTGTATTTATATCTCAGTTAATCTGGGGGCGGGATCAGGCAGAATAAGATGACAGGGTGGGGGGAAGGGCTTGGGGAAGGGTCACCCAGAGTGACCTCGCTGCCATTCTTGCACTCTGAGCTCCCCTGTCCTTGTATTCAAGGCAGCAGCACACACACCCCTAACCCTCCAGAGTTTGGACACTCAGAGCTAACCCATGGTGGACACCAGAAGCTGGAGTTTTTTCCTTAGGGCTCCCCTCCGTCTTTGTCTCCAGGGTGAATGTGCCAACGGAGGGTCAGGGAAGCCCAGCTGAGGTTGGGGTGGAGGATGGAAGGACCATGAGTGGCCCTCAGCTCTGCCCATCTGGAGTCACGTGGCTGGAGCGGCCCCCTGCGGCCTGGGGTCTGGCAGAGACAGACCCAGACACTGGGCGTTTGTCCGGCCCTGCTCCACACTCAGGGTGTGACCCTGGGCAGGGAACAAAGGGGCTTCTGTTGGAGTGGGGCACTGCGCCCACCTGGGCTAGGCCAGGCGCCTGAGGAGGGAGGGAGGTGGCCTGGGGATGCTGGAAGACAGAAGACTTGAAGTGACATAGACCCCACCTTTGAGCTTCAGCTGGGACAAGTCACTTCCTCTCCTGATCTCCTCTCCTCACCTGTAAAAAGATCTCAGTCCTAGCCTCCCAGACCTACTTTGTTGATTGACTGAGTGAGCCCTTATTTAACAAACACATGTAGTGACTACGATATGCTTGCAAAACTTTACAAATATTGACTCATTTAATCCCCATAACCTAAGAGAGTGCCATTAAGCAAAAACTTAAGCTTTCAAAGAATTAAAAGTAAGTTTTATTGGTGGTCCCTTACTTATTAAAAGTAAGTTTTATTTATTTATTTATCTTTTGCAGTTTTTGGCCGGGGCTGGGTTTGAACCCACCACCTCCAGCATTTGGGGTCGGCGCCCTACTCCTTTGAGCCACAGGCGCCACCCTAAAAGTAAGTTCTAGTTAGAAGTCTCCTTGAGGACTATGGACTGAGGTCTATAGCTTGGGAGCTATTTTGTCAGATTGTTTTAAACCATTGTTTTAGCTTATAGTTTATGTATAGGTAGTGGGGTTCAATATGTGCAAAATTGCATCTAAGTGTGGATAAGAATAGACTTAGTTTTAAATTACAGATGCATTACCATTTAACCCTGCAATTCCACTACTAGGCATATACCCAGAGGTCTTTCTGGGTAAGACATTTTACCACAGGACATTTGCACTAGAATGTTCATAGCCACTCAATTCACAATCACAAAGATGTGAAAACAACCCAAGTGACCATCAACATATGAATGGATTCATAAACTGTGCTATATGTATACCATGGAATACTATCCATCCCTGAATAAGATGGAGATTTTGCGTCCTTTGTAACAACCTGGATGGATTTAGAGAATATTCTCCTAAGTATCACCAGATTAGAAAAAACAAGCATCACCTGTATTCAATACCAATTTGAAACTAGAAGATTAACAATCACAGACCTAGGTTCGGCACCCATAGCTCAGCGGTTAGGGCGCCGGCCACATGCACCAGAGCTGGTGGGTTCAAACCTGGCCCAAGCCTGCTAAAACCAAACAAAAAAACAGCCAGGCATTGTGGCGGGTGCCTGTAGTCCCAGCTACTCTGGAGGCTGAGGCAAGAGAATCACTTGAGCCCAAGAGTCTGAGGTTGCTGTGAGCTGTGACAGCACGGCACTCTACCCAGGGCGATGTAATGAGACTCCGTCTCAAAAAATCACAAACAAAAACAAAGAAAAAACAATCACAGACCTGTACCAGTGAAAATCTCAAACTTAAGAAGGCAGGGGGAGGGTTCAGTAGCTTCCCACCAGTAGATACAATGCGTGGATATATGATACACTCCCTGGGTGTAGGGCACAACTACAACTCTAATTTTTATCTGTCATGGGTAAATTATATAACCCGATGGTTTGTACTCTTGTATTAATCTGAAATTTAAAAAGAATTTAAAAAATAAAAATAATTACAGAGAGGCCAGGTGTGATGACTCATGCATGTAATCCTAGCACTCTAGAGGCCAAGCTGGGTGGATTGCCTCAGCTCAGGAGTTTAAAAACAGCCTGAGCAAGAGCAAGACCTCGTCTCTACTAAAAATAGAAAAATTAGCTGGGAATGGTGGTGCAGGCCTGTAGTCCCAGTTACTTGGGAGGCTGAGGCAAGAAGATGGCTTGAACTCAGGAGTTTGAGGTTGCTGTGACTTAAGACACCTTGGCACTCTGGCCAGGGGCAACAGAATGAGACTATGTCTCAAAAAAAAAGTCCAGGAGTATAATCACATTCTGTCAGATGTTACCTTATGGGCAGGAAAGGCAAAGACTGGGAATATTTATCTTTAAGGAATATAGTGACTCAGGCATGAGACATGGGAGCAGTGTGCCCTTTTCGTTTTCTGGAGGTTTTTTTGTTTTTTTATTTTTTTGAGACAGCCTCAAGCTGTTGCCTGGGTAGAGTGCTATGGCATCACAGCTCACAGCAACCTCGGAGCAGTGTGCCCTTTTCGTTTTCTGGAGGTTTTTTTTTTTTTTTTTGAGACAGCCTCAAGCTGTTGCCTGGGTAGAGTGCTATGGCATCACAGCTCACAACAACCTCAAACTCTTGGGCTTAAGCGATTCTCCTGCCTCTGCCTACCAAGTAGCTGTGACTACAGGTGCCCACCACAACGCCTGGCTATTTTTTGATTGCAGCCATCATTGTTTGGTGGGCCGGGGCTGGATTCGAACCCGCCAGCTCATGTGTATGTGGCTGGCACCTTAGCCACTTGAGCCACACGCACCAAGACCACTTTATTGTTTTGTTTCTATTTTTAAATTTTTTTTATTTGTTTATTTATTTATGAGAGAGTTTTGCTCTGTCACACTGGCTAGAGTGTAGTGACATCATCATAGCTCACTGCAGCCTCAAACTTTGGGGCTCAAGTGATCCTTCTGCATTGGCCTCTCAAGTAGCTGGACTACAGGTGCACACTACCACACCTGGCTAATTTTCCTATTTTTTGTGGGGGAGGGGGAATCTCCCTCTCATTCAGGCTAGTCTTGAACTGCTGGCCTCAAGCAATTCTCCCAACTTGGCTTCCCAAAGTGCATTTTTGTTTGTTTGTTTTTTTTTTTTAGAGACAAAGTCTCGTTTTGTCACCCTCAGTAGAGTGTCTTGGTGTCACAGCTCACAGCAATCTCCAGCTCTTGGGCTTAGGCGATTCTCTTGCCTCAGCTTCCCAAGTAGCTGGGACTACAGGTGCCCACCACAACGCCCAGCTATATTTTTTGTTGCAATTTGGCCAGGGCCAGGTGTGAACCTGCCACCCTGATATATGGGGCCAGCACCCTACTCACTGAGCCACAGGTGGCCACCTGTGCATTTTGTTTTTAAAGTTTCTTTAGGAGAGCTGCATGAGGCTGGGGTAGTGGCTCACCCCTATAACCCTTGTACTCTGAGAGGCCGAGAAGGGTGAATTACTTGAGCTCAGAAGTTCAAGACCATCCTGAGCAATAGTGAGACCTGTCTCTACTAAAAAGATAGAAAAAACTAGCTGGGTGTCATGTCCTAGTTAGGAGGCTGAGGCAAGAGGATCGCTTGAGCCCAAGAGTTTGAGGTTGCTGTAAGCTATGACACCATGGCACTCTACCAAAGGTGACAAAGTGAGACTCTGTCTCAAAAAAAAAAAAAAAAAAAAGAGAGAGAGAGAGAGCTGCATTGTCCTTACAGAGTCAGAGGCTTTGTGAGATTATGCTGGCAAGCAGCAATGAGCAAACTGCTACTTTGTCTTAACGAATTTTTTCTTTTGATAGTAAATCAATAATCCAGTTATATTTATAAGACTAAAACTGCTTTATCTCAGTAACTAGGAAGGTTCTTTTTTTTTTTTTTTGAGACAGAGTCTCAAGCTGTTGCCCTGGTAGAGTGCCATGGCATCATCATAGCTCACAGCAACCTCCAACTCTTGGGGTCAAGTGATCCTCTTGCCTGAGTTTTTGTATTTTCAGTAGAGAGGGGTCTGACTCTTACTCAGGCTGGTCTCAAACTCCTAAGCTCAAGCAATCCACATGCCTTGGACTCCCAGAGTGCTAAGATTACAGGCGTGAGCCACAACTCCCAGCCACTAGTTTTTCTATGTATAGTAGAGTCAGGGTCTACTCTTGCTCAGGCTGATCCTCCAGCCTCAGCCTCCCAAAGTAATAGGATTACAAATGTGAGCCACCTCGCCTGGCCTACATTTTTATTTTATTTTTTTTAGAGACAGAGTCTTACTTTGTCACCCTCGGTAGAGTGCTGTAGTGTCACAGCTCACAGCAATCTCTAGCTCTTGGGCTTAGGCGATTCTCTTTGCCTCAGCCTCCAGAGTAGCTGGGAATACAGGTGCCCGCCAGAACACCCGGCTATTTTTTGTTGCAGTTTGGCCAGGGCTGGGTTCAACCTGCCAGCCTCAGATACGGGGCCGGCGCCCTACCCACTGAGCCACAGGCGCTGCCCCATTTGTATTTTTTTAATTGACTGCACTAGTTTTTCTTTTTGTATGTATATTAAAGTTTTTTATGGAAAGCAGTTTTGGACTAGAGCTGACTATATGTGTTTTTAGGGAATTTAAAGCAATAGCTGTGGATGACAAAAACGAATAATAGCTATGGTTAAAATCTGATGAGGTTTTTTTTTTTTTTTGAGACAGAGTTTCACTATGTCACCCTTAGTAGAGTGTCATGACATCACAGCTCACAGCAACCTCAAACTCTTGGGCTTACGCGATTCTGTTGCCTCAGCCTCTCCCAAGTAGCTGGGACTACATAACGCCCAGCTAGTTTGTTTCTTGTTGTTGCAGTTGTAGTTGTTGGCAGGCCCAGGCCAGGTTCAAACCTATCAGCCCTGGTGCATGAGGCTGGCGCCCAAGCTGCTGAGCTACAGGTGCCAAGCCTGATGAGGGTTTTTTTAATCTGATGATTTTTAAATTGGCAAAGAAATTTTATTATTTTTGTTATATGTGAATATAGTTTGTTTTTTTTTGAGACAAGAGTCTCACTATGTCGCCACAGGTAGAGTGCCGTGGCATCACAGCTCCTAGCAACCTCAAACCCTTGAGTTTAAGCGATTCTCTATCCTCTTGCCTCAGCCTCCCAAGTAGCTGGGACTACAGGTACCCATCACAATGCCCAGCTAATTTTAGAGACGAAATTTTACTCTGGCTCTGGCTCATGCTTTTCTCAAACCCGGGAGCTCAGGCAATCCACCCATCTCAGCTTTTTTTTTTTTTTTTTTGAGATAGTCTCATTTTGTCACCCTCAGTAGAATGCTATGGTGTCACAGCTCACAGCAACCTCAAACTCTTGGGCTCAAGTGATTCTCTTGGCTTAGCCTCCCAAGTAGCCAGGACTATAGGCACCTACCATAACACCAACTATTTTTAGAGATGGGGTTTTGTTCTTACTCAGGCCGATCTCAAACTCCCGAGCTCAAGCAATCCACTTGTCATGGCCTCCCAAAGTGCTAGGATTACAGTCATGAGCCACTGTGGCCGACCTAGTATAACAATTAAAATTGTTGCCAAATTGCAAAAAAAAAAAACCAAACAAAAAAAAAAAAACCAGGTGTTGTGGCAGGCGCCTGTAGTCCCACCTACTTGGGAGGCTGAGGCAAGAGACTTGCTTAAGCCTAAGAGTTTGAGGTTGCTGTGAGCTGTGACGCAAAGGCACTCTACCCAGGGCAACATAGTGAGACTCTGTCTCAAAAGAAGAAGAAGAGGAGGAGGAGGAGGAGGAGGACCAGCTTGAACAACACAGTGAGACCTCATCTTTTAAAAAAAAAAAATTAGCCGGGCATGGTGGTGAGCACCTGTAGTCCTAGCTACTTCTAGAGGCTGAGGTGAGGCAGGAGGACTGCTTGAACCCAGGAGTTTGAGGGTGCAATGAACTATGATGATATGATGATGCCACCACAGTCTAAGCAGGGCAACAAAGTAAGATCCTATCTCAAAAAAAAAAAAAAAAAAAAGAAGGAAAAAAGATAACACAGAAATTATCTTGATAAGACATAAAATCTTTGATTTTTAGGTCAATTACCAAAAGGCAAAGAAAAACCTCCTATAGTGACTAGTTTCTGTTTCTGTTTTCTCTTTCTGGAGAGCTGCTCATTGTCAGGGAGTCAGTTTCACTTTGTGAAATTATGTTGGCAAGCAAAAATGGGCAAACCTGGCTTCTTATGTTTGCTACTTTGTCTCACAAGAGGTCCTATGTTAACCTTCATTTTATGGATGAAGACTGAGGCACTGAAGTGGTCAAGGTCACAGCTAGGAAGTGCCTGTTGCTCAAAGGAGTAGGGCACTGGCCCCATATACCAGAGGTGGTAGGTTCAAACCCAGCCCCGGCCAAAAACTGCAAAAAAAAAAAAAAAAAAAAAAAAAAGGAAGTGCCAGAAGATGGATTTGAACCCAGGCAGTATTATACTATCCTGCTTCTGCAAAGGAAGGGGAAGGCCAGGTGCCTGATGGGAGGGTGGAGGGAGCATCCTGGAGCACCTTTGCCTCAGGGAATTCAGGGAACATATCCGTGCAGTGTTTCCCATCCCAGACTTGGCCCAGAGTGCAATGGGACTCAGAGACATGAGACTCCATGAGAGGAATCCTGGGACCAGAGACCCAGGGCAGAGCATGGAGCAGGAATCTTGAGGAGCAGGTCATAGCTCTGCGACTTTGGCCTTGTTGTGGGAGAAGTAGAGGCTGTGGTAAATTTGTTATTCCTTGAACAAGACAGGATGCTGAGCTTGATGCCAGCCCTAACCTGGAGAGTCCAGAGTCCACTAGGAGATAAAGTATAACACAGAACAGAATGGCATGGGAACTGTGGCCAAGGGGCTGAGGACGGTGGGAAGCTTCAGGCTTCATGGTGAGCCTAGAAGTATGTGCAGAACTTGCCTAGCATGGGGACACTTTCTAGGCTGCGAGCAATGCTCAGGGATAGTGCTAAAGGGAATAGCTGGTGGTCTTGTGATGCAGTGTGGCCAGGGTCAGCGTGTGAAGGACTCTGAGGCTCAAGATTTGGAACTCGCACTTGGTCTGCTAGATACATCTCATCATCTGTTTGCCTTTTAGAATCGCCTGGGAGCTTGTTAAAAAGGCAGACACTGGACCTCACCCCAGGCTCCTGAATCCCAGCCCCTAGGGGTGGGGCCTAGCTCAGGATGCCTGGCAAGCTTCCCAGGGATGTCCATGTAGCCAGGCACTTGTGAAGCCTGCTGGGCATGGGGTTGTCACCCTTGGCTGTGCATCAGAATCTCCTGGGTAGGATTTTAAAGTCTCAGTGCCCAGATTACGCCCCAGACCAAACCCATGAGAATCCTCTAAGGGGGAGTTTGGGCATCAGAATTTTTCATGGCTGCCCAGGTGATTCCAGTGAGTGGCCATGGTCGAGAACCTTAGGCAAGCCTGTCCGTCATGTCAGCCTCCAAGAGAAGCCTTTCCTGAGCACCTGTCTTTTTCACCCCTCATCCTCCCCGACCTCATCTGTTTGTCTGCTTATTGTCTGTGCCCATTTTTCTCCCTTCACCCAGATGGCAAGTCCCATGAGGGCCCCTCAGCACTTTTGTTCACTACTGGATCCAGTAGTGAGTATATTGAGTGAATTCATGGAGCACCTCCCTTGTGCCAGGCAGAAAGGGGGACACTAAACCTATATCACCTCTTACTTCTCCCAGCAACCCCACGAGGGGTATACTATTGGACTTATTTTACCATTCAGAAAAGTGAAGCTGAAGCGATTTGCCCCAGGTCTAATGGCTCCAGAGTCTAGGCTAATTCCTCCACCCTGCACTGCCCCCCAGCCAAGGCCTTTGAGCAGCCCTGCTGTGAGAAGCCTCCTGGAACTGTAGAGGGCCTAGGGAGCACAGGATGTGTTGACACAGCCCATCCTCAGGGTATTTCTTGGAACCTCTCAGCTGGTTTTGAAAAGCCTCCTTCTTCACGGCCTGCAACGGGCTGTGTGCTTCCACTCCCAGGACTGATTTGAGAGGAGGACCTTGATGTGGTCAGCAGCTGCTCCCTGGCCAAAAAGGTGGGCCGTGGCCACCCCACCGTCTACCTCAGCCAATGGGCTTGGAGGCACTCCCATCGCTCTGGCCCCAGGTGACCCTGGATTCTCAGGGTCAATCTCAGCTTCCCCCTGCCTCCCTGCTTCTGGAGTTAGTTCAGGTTCCATTTCTCATACTGAGGAAGGGGAGAGGACCCCAAGGCCTCATTTGGTGGGCTGGGGTGGAGGATCCTGCTGGACAAACTAACTAAATAAAAGCTTCAGGAAATGAAGGGTGGGTCAAGGAGATTCAAAGGTCCTAATTTCCTTAGGGTTGATCCTGGCTGGTAGTCAGGGCCTCTCCCAGCATCTTCTGAATGCAGCTCTTTAAGTGAGAGGGCAGGTAGCCAAGGTCCCAGTGAGGACCCCTGAATCCCAGCCTTTACCTTCCCTTCTGTGGGGCAGTATGAAGAAATCTTCCCAGCAAGCTAACTGCCTTCTGGACTGCCCCTATTGCAACTGATTTTCTGGGGACAGGGGCCATTCCAATTCCAAGCCACCTTCCCTCCAGCCCCAGTCTCTCCTTTGCACAGGGCAGCTCTGCCAAGCTGGGTGAGGAGGCTGAAATAATTTCTATTGTGTTGGCAACAAACACCAGCTGGACACAGCTCTGGACTGGGAAAGATTAGGCATAACCTGGCAGCCTTAGGAGGCAAGAGTAGAGGCAGAGGAGAGGGGCTCAGCCTGGACACGGAATAGACACCCTGGGTGGGAGAGGAGACTGTTGATGAGGTTTTGGTATTTTACCCAAGCCCATTTTCTTCCCTTTCATTTTGCCTCATTTGTTTCCAATGCACATCTCTGAGGAAGTTCTTTCTGCAGTCTTATCACTGTCTCTCCTGCTGTAATTGATGATGTCACCTCTCATGTTGCAATGGACCTTTACAATTTGCAGGATGTTTTCTTATTACTCTTTTAAAAAAATTAATTTCTTTCATCTTTTTTTTGTCGTTGTTGTTGAGACAGAGTCTCACTTTCTCACCCTCGGTAGAGTGCTATGGCATCACAGCTCACAACAATCTCCAACTCTTGGGCTTAAGTGATCCTCTTGCCTCAGCCTTCTGAGTAGCTGGGACTACAGGCACCTGCCACAACGCCCGGCTATTTTTTGTTGCAGTTTGGCCAGGGTCGGTTTCGAACCCAACACCCTCGGTATATGGTGCCTGCACCCTACCCACTGAGCCACAGGCACCGCCTCGTCTTTCACCTTCTTGACAATGTTCCAGAGGAAGGGTATGTTTTGTTTTGTTTTTGAGACAGAGTCTCACTTTGTCACCCTCAATAGAGTACTATGGCATTATAGCTCATAGCAACCTTAAACTCTTAGGCTCAAGTGATCCTCTTGCCTTAGCCTCGCAAGTAGCTGGGACTTCAGGCGCTTGCCACAATGCCCAGCTATTCTTGCTCAGGCTGACCTCAAACTCCCGAGCTCAGGCAATCCACTATCTCAGCCTCCAGGGTATTTTCTATATGTTATCTTATTCAGTGTTCTCAGATGTCAGCCTAGGGTCAGGGGAGTTATTATTAGGTACTGTCACCATTCCCATTTTACTACCTGGCTCTATGGCTCACGCCTGTAATCACAGCATTCTGGGAGGCCCAGGAGGGAGGATCCCCTGATCTCAAGAGTTCAAGACCAGGTTCAGTGCCCATAGCATAGTGGTTACGGTGCTAGCCACATACACCAAGGCTGGCAGGTTCAAAACCAGTCCAGGCCAGCTAAATAACAATGACAACTGCAACAAAAAATAGCCAGGCATTGTGGCAGGCACCAATGATCCCAGCTACTTGGGAGGCTGAGGCAAGAGAATCACTTAAGCCAAGAGCTTGAGGCTATGAGCTGTGACACCATAGCACTCTACTGAGGGCGACATAGTAAGACTCTGTCTCAAAAAAAAAAAAAGTTCAAGACCATCCTAAGCAAGAGTGAGACCCTGTCTTTACTAAAAATAGAAAAATTAGCCAAGCATTGTGGTGGGTACCTGCAGTCCCAGTTACTTAGGAGGCTGAGGCAGGAGAATCTCTTGAGCCCAGGTGTTTGAGGTTGCTGTGAGCGAGGCTGATGCCTAGAGTGCCACTGCACTCTAGCCTGGACAACAGAGTCAAACTCTGTCTCAAAAAAAAAAAGAGAGAGAGACAGAAAGAAAAAAGTTCCCATTTTACAGAGGAGGAAACTGATGTGTGAGAGAAGGGATGTAATATGGATAGTAAGTGGCAGAGTTGTAACATAAACACATTTGCCTGATTCCCAGTTGCTCTTGTGTCCCTGGGACCCTCCACATTGCACCTATGCAGAAACACAAGCTCAGTCCTCTCCTCCACCCCCTCCTCCCTCCTCCATATTATCTATCACACCTCAGAGGCAGCCCAGGTCCAGAGATGTCAGCCTGTCTGTGCCCCTGCCTCTACCCCAGTGCAGGGGAGCCTCCCTGTGGCCCGTATCTGGAGCTCATCTGGTTGTGGTCCAGGAGAGGGTGATGGAGGGAAAGTTAGGGCAGTCAAGGGTGTCAGCTGCTGCCACTTCTTTTTGAGCAAAGACTTTGAAAGTTTAATGTGATAATCTCATCCTGATTACTGAAAACTGAGGACCTTGGCCTTATCCAAGAATCTATTCTGACCTCATAGGAGAAGCAGAGAGACTGCACTGGTCTCCTGACCTCCCCACCCCCATCTTCATGCTCACTGAAAAGGACCTGAGCCTTGCTTGTTTGTTGTTTATTTTGTCTTAGGGGAATGAAGGTGCTATGGGATCATGTTAGGGATGATCCTGGCCTCCATGCTTTAAGATCTGAACAGGGGACCCCAACTCTTCCTTTTTATATCTGGGAATTTAATATTCCAAAAAGTGTTGCTGGTTAGTCTGGCTGTGAGGTCGGTCAGAAGGCATAGAAAGTCAGCCCATCCAGGGACCCAGGAATTTATCACATCCCTCCACCCTGATTTACTGGCTGGGAAACCAAGGCCTGTTGCTGATGTCTTCGTATCAACTCTGCCCAGAAGCAAACCAATTAGCACCGTGTCTGGTTCTGTGTTCCCAGCGCCTGTCTCATTATTTGGGGATTTATGTTCCGGTCACTGTGAAGGACAACTGTCCGGGTTTCCACTTGGGGGGGGAGGCTGGCCAGCCCTGGAGCCCAGCAGTGGTAGGAGGTGGTGCCGTACTGCTTGGGGCAGGATGGGGATTTGATTTCAGGGGGATTTGCAACCAGTGGGGAGCCGCCCTGGGCACATGGTGGCTCTGGGCTATTTTAGGAGGCAAAAGGATGGGGGGGAGGGGCCACAGTGCACTTGTTCAGGGCATAGTGAGCCTGCCCTTTCAGTGGGAGCAGAAAGGACCCATGATGGATGGGGTGGGGCAGACCATTAAAGGTTGGGTCTTCTCCCATCCTCCTGGGACCCAGGGTCCCAGAATTATGCCACATTTCTTGACCTTTGCCGCAGGCTTTGCTTTATCTGGGGCTCTTAGTGTTATTATTATGAACAATTATTTTAACCATCTTATATCTTTGTAGTAGAAATGATATTTATTGAGCACTCAGGGAAGGCCCCTGAGACAGGAAAAAGGGCACAGCCTTTAAGCCAGGCACACTAGCTTCTGTTCTGTATAGGTCTCTTCCAAGCTGGGTAATGTTGGTTGCCTAAGTCCCTTCACTTCTCAGAGCCTCAGTGTCCCTCCTTGTAAATCAGGACCCAGTAACACCTAATTAGTGATGTCTGTATTGTTAGCTGGGCACATGTTGAGGCAGGCACTCTGCATGGATGATCTCACATCATTCTCTACACCAGCGGTTCTCAACCTGTGGGTCACAACCCACAGGAACTGTATTAAAGGGCCTCGGCATTAGGAAGGTTGAGAACCACTGCTCTACACTGTTACGTTTTAAGTGCCTTGTTTTACAGATAAGGAAACTGAAGCTCAGAGAGGGGAAGTTATTTGCCTAAGCTCACACAGCCAGAGCAAAATGCCTACTTTATTTCTCTCACGCCCATTGGTTCATTCCTCAAATCCAGCAATATTATTGGTCACCTTCTGTATCCAGGCACTGTTCTAGGGCCAAGGATTCATCCACAGACAAAACAGAGGAAGAGGAGATAATGGGATGAGACTGGGCAGCAGTGAGAACGAGAATGGCCAAACCGGAGACTCAGCAGCTTTATTTAGACTAAGGGTCATTTTCTGGCTGGGGAGGGCAATAACTAGTGGCCTGAATCATTCACTGGGCAAGTGGTAGGTGGGCAAGGGCAGGCCAGCACCACTTGGTTCCTCTATGTCTCAAGAGGAACCTAGGAGAGAGGAATCTACTGGGAAGAGATTTTCTGGTTTTTCTTCCTTTTCACCCCATCTTTATAGAAAAAAAAGGCCACTGGGCATGTTGAGATAAGGCCTTTAGAGGCACCATGGCAAAGAGGAGAGAGAGCCTAGACTTTGGTGTCAACCAATAAGGTTCCAATCTCAACTCCGCCCCTGTCTAGCTGTGTGACCTTGGGCAGGTAACTTAACCTCTCAAAGCCTCCCTCTCCTCATCTTCAAAGTGAGAAGAGTTATATAGACCTTGTGAGGTTATGGGGGAGGACAAAATGAATGAACAAAGAGAAGGATTTGGCATACAGAAGACCCACCACAGATGGCAGTGTTTTGTCTGTGTGGAGGGTTGGAGTATCTAGGTGAAGCCACGTCTTTCTGGGTGGCACTAAGCTGGCACCTGTGGTTTTACTGAATGATTTCAACAGGCTGGGCAGAATAGGAGAGCCAGCAAGCCTAAACATAAGATCTAGTGCTCACAGGTTGAGAAATCACTCACTCAGGAACCAGGATAGGAATGCTAAACTCACCAGTGCATCACATGAAAACAGACCTGGGGGGGGGGGGGGTTTTCACAGATCTGCAGCTGTATGCAGAGCTAATTCAAGACTGCCTCACAGTTGAGGGGTGAGCGGTCTTAATAGAGGACAGGGCTGAGGAGGGCAGAAGAGGGGAAGGTTATGTTGTTCTGTTCTGTTCTGTTCTGTTCTGTTCTGTTCTGTTCTAAGGAGGATGCTGAAAGCCTAAATAAGTTTAGAGGATCTAATTGGGGATAATAAAACACCTGGAAATCATTTATTCAATAATTTTTTATTAAATTGTTTTCTTCAGGTCAGTTGGCCACCTTGCAAGGTATTGGACAGAAGGAAATTAATAAAAGGCCAGGACTCCCCTGGGGGTGCTTAGCATAGTGGGGTAACTGGGACAGGGTTTAGGAGAGACAGTTTAATACAGTGTAATAGATGCAGTGTTAGGGACCCACACAAGGTTCCCTGGGTGCACATAGAAGGGGGAGCCGTGTCTTCAAAAGCTTTTTGGAGGAGGTGTCAGGGGAAGAGTAGCTGAGGGAAATGAGTCCCTTTAGCTGGGAGAAAAGACCCCCTTAGGAAGAAGCTGCCAGCCATGTTTAGCTGGCTGTGGAAGGCGGTGTGCACTTTTTCTGTGTTACCAAGGAACTGATCTAGGACCAGTACACAGGCATTATAGGAAAATAGATGCCAGCTGTCCATGTTAATGAGCTAACCAACATGGGCAGGGAGGGAGAGAGGGCCATCTTGTAAGGTAGTGAGCTCCCCATCACTGGCACATTCAAGCAGAGACCAGGGGGTAACTTATCAAGGCTGCTACAAAACAGACAGGATAACCTCTAAGATCCCTTCCAAGTCACAAGCAACTGTGATTCTCCATGGACAGCCGCAGGACATGGACTGTGACAGAGAGCAGTGTGATGGGATCAAGTTAGAGGATGAGTGTGCTATGTGATGGCAAGGGGCATGTGGTGTACCATGACTGTCATTCCTACCCTGGACTTTGTTTTGTTTTGTTTTTGAGACAGAGTTTCACTTTGTTGCCCTCAATAGAGAGCTATGGCTTCACAGCTCACAGCAACCTCAAACTCTTGGGCTTAAGCAATTCTCTTGCCTCAGCCTCTCAAGTAGCTGGGACTACAGGCACCTGCAACAATACCCAGCTATTTTTAGAGATGGGGTCTCACTCTTGCTCAGGTTGGTCTCAAACTTGTGAGCTCAGGCAATCCACCTGTCTCAGGTTCCTAAGTGCTGAGATTACAGGCATGAGCCACCATGCCCAGCTACCCTGGACTTCCTTTGAAAAAAAAAAAATTGTGGTAACTACTTTATTGAGATGTAATTTACATACTGTATAATTTACTCATTTAATGTGTACAATATAATGCAGATGTACTTTTATTTATTTATGTGTTGTTGCATTTTGGCCGGGGCTGGGTTTGAACCTACCAACCTCGGTATATGGGACTAGCACTCCACTCACTGAGCCACAGGCACTGCCCAGCAGATGTACTTTTAAAGTGGAAATGATGCTTGAGCTCAGGAGTTTGAGATCAGCCTGAGCAAGAGTGAGACCTCCATCTCTAGTAAAAGTAGAAAATTAGCTGGGCACCATTGTGGGTGCCTATAGTCCTAACACTCTTGGGAGGCTGAGGCAGGATGATCATTTGAGTACCAGAGTTTGAGGTTGCTATGAGCTATAATGATGCCATGACACTCTACCCAAGGCAACAGAGTAAAACTCTGTCTCAAAAAAAAAAGAAGCAGAAATGAATTCATTCAGTCATTTAACAACTGCTGATGGAGCACCAATTGCCTGAAGCTTTGTGCTGGTATTTTAAAGGTCCTAGTTCCATGGGGGAGATAGCTAAGTGTCCCAGCAAAAGAATTACAACTTGTTAGGTGGGAAGGAGAATTACAACTTGGAGATGCACTAAGAGGGACATAAACCAGGGGCTGAGATAAAATATAAGGAAGCTGAGGAAAGGGCCCTGGGGAGGTAACTTTTAGTTGATATACCTGAGTGACAAGGAGAGAACTCTGTGAAAGTCTAGGAAGGCCAAGGTCCCCAGGCAGGAGTGGGCTGGTGGGTGCCAGGACCAGGAAGTGCTGGGAGCCTGGGTGGCAGTAGTGGTCAAGGCATGGGGAAGGATCCCCACCATGGGACCTGCTCTCTGCATGGCCTGGCCCCCAAGAGGCCTGCTTCAGCAGGAGGTGGAGTGAGCAGCACTGATGCTTCTTTGGCTGCAAGAGCCATTTCTGTCCCCTCTCTTATCCTGATGTTGCTTTGCCAGTAACAGGAAGATGGTTGGGCTCCTAGAATTTGCACTACCAGCCCCTGCCTCCTGTCTCCCTGGCTGGCTTCATGCCCCCTGTGTGTACTGGACTCCGAGCACTGGTTTCGTGGGAGGATCAGAAATGACCTCCAGCCTTACACGGGTGAAGTCTCCCCAGAAGACTCTGGCTCTCTCACCTGACCTCCAGAGACCATGCCCAGGATCAGTCTGGAGTCTCCGTTTTTGGTGCTCACTTCCTCTGTGACTTTGGACCAGTAACTGAAGGTCCCCCCAAAAGGTTTCCTGGTCGGTATAATGGGGATCAAACCTGCCTGGTCAGAGGTGTTATAAGGCTGGAATGTGATCCCTCCTGGCACCTAGTAGGTGCTCCATGAAAGTCAGCTTCCTTTACTTCGCAGGAGCTTCCTCCCAAAAGAGGGGCCAGTTTGGGGGAATTAGCAATAAGCCTGGGGGAGGCAGCCAGTATGGGGTCCCCTTCCCTAAGCCTTGGAAGTCCGAGGGTGCTCAAGGCCTGGAGGGCCAGGGGTAGGAAGGATAGTCACCAATGGGGCCAGATCTTCAGCCACGAGCCCCCCCTCGTCTCCCCTCTCCTCCTCCTTCACCCAGAAAGCCTCTCCGCGGAGCCCCTCTCCCGGCGCCGGGTGGTCAGGGCGCACCCTGGGCGACGCGGCTCCTGGCACCTGCTGGGCGCAGGGCCGCCGGGGGCGGGCTCGGAGACGCGGCGGCGGCGGCCCCGAGACTCGTGCGGGTCCGGGACTAGCTGGCTGCGCACCTCCCGGAGCTGCGTCCCGGGACTGTCCGGGCGGCCGCGGGCGGCCCCACGCAGCCCCGCTCGGACCGGAGCGCTCTTCAGGTAGGCGCAGACGGACTCGGCGCCGCACTCCCCGCTCCCCATCCCGGACCGCGCCCCGGCTCTGAGCCAGAGGAGGAGGGGGCCGCCGCGTCCCGGTGAAGGTGGCCCTGTAGGGTCGGGGCCAGAGCGAGGACCATGCCCCACCTGGCGTGTGCGGAAGGTGGGAGACGAGGACTGCAACTTAACCGGAAACGGAGGTCGGGAATGGGGGCAGCCAGGGTGATGGCAAGAAGGACTTCCAGCTTGGATTAGAGACCCTACCCATCCTACCCCAAGGAGGGGATCATTCTCAGGAGACCAGGCTCTGCCAAAAAACCCACCTTCTTTTCCTAAGAAGTTTAGAAAATCCAAATGTCAGTCCACCCCTAACAACCCTGGGATGGAATAGAATATAAGCCATGGAGGAGGGAAGAGCAACTATTATCTTTTGGGGGTGGTGCAAAGAGCATTCCTGTCACTTCTACCCCTCTACTTTAGTCATTCAGTCATTGGAGGCCTTTTTGTTCCCTCACCCACTCCCAGGCAGAATGCCTCCCTTCAGCAAGAGGCCAGGCCCCTCCTGGCCTGAGGGGGGTAACAGAGGGGGGACACCCACAACTCTAAACCAGTCCCAGGACCTCCCAACCCTCAACCCTCCTCCCTCTGGTTCCTAGAACTCCATTCCCCAGCCCTGACTTGGAAGTGCTGACTGGGGGACCCTGAGAGGCAGGAAGTGGGCTTTGAGGGAACCCCCCCTTCTCCATCCGTGATATTGGGCTGGGAGAACTGGCTGGGGATGTGGCAGGCTATGCCATGATCCCAGGCCCTGGGGACATAGGGCAGAAGTGTCTTCTATGCATACTAAGGTTATCAGGGCAAAAAGTCAGGTTTCCTAGGTTTTACCTGGCAGCAGAGGCAAGAAAAGGGGGTGCTGAGATGAACACTCCCCTCTACCTTCACATTCTGAGTTGTTCTATGTTGCCACTGTGGACCCTGCAGAGAGAGATGCAGGTTAGATAGTAAGAGGGACTTCCTTCCTAAGGGTGGGTTGAAGATCTCTGGGGAGTCTCACTGGCCAGGAGAGGCAGCCCCTATCTTTGGAATGTCAGGAGGGAATGAGGCCCCCTGGAGCACCCTGATAGCAGGGGATGAGGACAGATCAGAGGAGGGAGGAGAAGTGGTGGAGGCCAGTGACCTCGCCTCTGGACCATCACCTTCCTCACCTCCTGTGCCTGCTGCCTTCCTTGCAGCTTGAGTGTTGACTTTCAGTGACTCTTAAACAGCTCACTCCTGAAATCTCTAGTACCCAGAAATCTCCAGGGCAAGGTGACAGGCTTCCTCTGTCAACACTTGGGATGGGAAGACAGCCATGGCTGCCTTGGGTTTGCCAGGTGGAACTCCTCACCTGGCCTCTGTCCCTTGGAACAGCTGTTTCCCAACCCCAGGATTTCCTGCTCTGGCAAAGCAGGGTGTATGGGCTGGGGGTGGCACAAAGGACCCACCCAGGCCACCTCACTCCTCTGGTCCCTCTGGTGGGTTGTATCAGGATGTAACCTTAGGCAACCCCAGCTCCCTGGGCCCATGGAATATCTAAGGTAGGTGCCATTCTGCACGGTGACACTGTTCCCCTCCTTTCTCTGTGAAGGTGTCAGTTTTGAGAGGGCAGGGGACAGGTTGCAGAGTGGAGAAACCAAGATGCTCAGTAGTAGCTCCTCAAGGGCATTCACAGGGTATCCAGGCACAGAGGGCTTACACTCTGCTAGGGTCAGAACAGATGAGGCATCTCTTCTTCCAGACGCTTCTCTCTGCAGCTGATTTGGTAGGAGGGACAGGATCCCACACTCCTGCCTGTGACCTCACGAGTGACTGGCATCTTGCTGCCTGGGTCTTTGCCCCCTGTCCTTGAGAACTGGCCCTACTCACTGCCTCTCCTTTTGACTCAGAACCTCAGTTGCCTCATTTGTAAAGCCTCCCAGGATTGTCCAAAGGATCAACTGAGGCGATGTTTCCACAGTGCCCAGAGGGTAATGACAGGCATGCTCCACCCTGCTTTTCTCCCAGGCTAAAGAAGCAGAGTCACACAGCTTGGCCTCCACCCCCTTCCACCTTAGAGGCAGCTGTTCTGAATTGCACTGCAGCTCCGCCTGCAAAGAACCCAAGAGATTAGCTCAGTCCAATCCCTTCTCTTTAAAGGAGGGAAACCAAAGCCCAGAGGGCCGGGGACTGGCCCAAGGTTGGCCAGCCAGCCAGGCTCCTTTCTCATAAGCAGGGCCTGAGACCTGGCTGGAGAAGATGGGAGGGTGGCTGTTGGCTGATGTGGGGGAAACTCCAGAGTGTAATTGGGCTCATTAAAGGTTTGGTGAAGGAGACCTTCATGCTCTGCCAAAGCAGAGGGACAGGCCTAGACCCTTCTTTGGTTACTCTTTTGGGACAATCATCCTTTTCCTGAGGACCCCGCCCCCCATCCCCAGACTGCAGCTACAAAAACACTCTGTTCCACTCTTTATGGCCTCCAAAATCCTTTGTCATCCTACCCTCTTTGGACAGGCAGGTAGGGAATCTTACCATCCTTCAGTTGCTGAGGACCTCACTGAAACCCATGGCCTTGAAGTGCATTTGTCACCTACCCAGAGGGGTGGGAAAGAGACCTCAGGGCCCTGCCTGAGTGTTTTTACCACCCCACCCCCAAGTCCACCTTGCTGGACACACAGACAAGACAGGCAGACAGAACCCTAGCCTCCATCAGCTCCCCAGATCTGGTGTGAGCCTGCCTTCAAGTGGGTGGGTCCCTGCCGTGGTCCAAAGCTCCCCTCCCCCACCACCATGCAGCCTCAGCCCTTGTCTCAGGGAAGATGGGGAGCAGAGGGAAATTTATCCCATTTCCTATAAAAATCCCAGACAGACAGACAGAGGGGTATATGTTTGCTCTTTTCCTCTGCTTTCACCTTGTCCTTCCTCCCTGCCTCTTTGGCCCCACTCTCTCTTGCCCAGGGTGTGGTACCTCCCTGCCTGGCCCTGGTGGCTGAAAGGGGCTGCACAGCCCTGAGCCTCCCAGGACCCCTTCTCAGAGTCTGTGAACCCTCCCCACCCAGCTGTTCAAATCAGGGTATGGCAGGCTTTAAGAAGAGCTGGAATAGGGTAGTAGGGAAGGATTTGAAGCTGAGTCAGACAAATGTATGTTCAGGTCCAGCCACAAAACCTCTCAAAGCCTGTTCTCTAATCCAATGTGAGATAACAGGTTAATAATAGTGCCCACCTCATGAAGTTGTGAAGTTTAAAAGCGATCCTATGTATAAAGCACCTGGCACACAGTAAGCCCGCAATAAATGGGGTCATTATTATATAAAGAAGGCAGAGAAAGACAGGGAAGCTACTGAATCAGCTGTTGCATTGTCTTGCCATTTTACTTTGACGCAACTCCAATGCCCTGCTCTGGGACTCAGTTTCCTCATTTGTTAAAGGCAACATGTGGGTGAGGTCCTGTCCAAGGGAAGATGCAGCTAGGATGAAGCAGCACACTGGCTCTGAACAGCAGCCAGGGTAGGGGCTACTGATCTTCTAATGCTTATGGCAGGGGTCTGTACCTATGCGTGCCCTAGTAATTGCCCCCACCTCCACATTTTCCGAGGCCTCAGCTGGCACAGTGTTGCTCCCCAGGGGACAGCTGGGAAGGCAGATCAGATAGTGCAGGCTGTAGCAGGCCCAGCAGCCTGGCTGGAGGGGACACAATTATCCTGGAATGTTGAAGCCCTTGGAGCCCAGAGGCTGTATATCACAGAGGTTTAATCAGCTGTGTGGCAGATATTTGTCTGCTCTCTTGTGCCATGTCCTCGGCCTGTCATAAACTGCCCTGAGATTTCAAAATATCCCTGTCCCCATGCTGGCAGGGCAGGCAGCTTTGGCACTGCCATGAAAATCTCATTCCCCTGAAGCCTCTGCCCTGGGGAATTGGACCCCTCTCCTCACCCAGCACTTGCACCTGGGACCTCCTGCTTGCCTTTTTCTGCTGGTGTAGGGGGCAGACTAGGAAAGACAGAAAAGCTATAATGACTGTCATCTAGAGGTGAGAGGGGACAGAACGGTGGTGGTGGGCTCTATGTATCATGGAGGGTCTTCTTCCAAAAGGATGGGAGCGACCTCCAATGTGCCTTCTGTTGGAAGGCTTGGATCCCTGGTATGGCCCCAGGGTGGGGGACAGCCTAGTTGCCCTTTGAGTGTGGAGGACTGAGGTTGGTCCTGCCCAGGGAGTGTTGGGTCTTCACCTTTTATCTTTCTGTGGGAGGCTCGCTGCTCCACCTGGAGGCCATATCTGGGCTTGCACCTCAGCTGCACTACCCAGTAGCAGAGATAGGGCCCTCAAAATCACCAGGCACCTATGAATGACCACGTAAGGGTCAGAATTAGTTTGCTAGGGCTGCCATAGCAAAGTATCACAAACTAGGTGGTAAACAACTGAAGTTTATTGTCTCACAGTTCTGGATGCAAGAAGTCCAAGATCAAGGTGTGTCAGCAAGGTTGGTTCCTTTGAGGACTGTGAGGAAAAATCTGTACCCTACCTCTGCCCTCACTTCTGCTGGATTACTGGCAGTCCTTGGTGTTCTTTGGCGTGTAGATGCATCACCCCAATCTCTGTCTTCGTGTTAATATGAATTCTCCCTGTGTACAGGTTTATGGCCAAATTTCCCCTTATTATAAGGATCTAGTTGTGTATATTGGACTAGAGGCCGACCCTATACCAGGATAGCCTCATCTTAACTAATAACATCTGCAGTGACCCTATTGCCAAGTATGTTGACATTTTGAAGTGCTGGGGGTTAGGACTTCAACAAATTGAATTTTTGGTGGTGGGAGACATAATTTAACCTCAGCACACAGAGTCTCAAATATTCAGTGACAGTCTCATTCCCTAGTATGGGCTCAATGATATCTATCCCATGGCACAGCTACACTGTCCATGACCACCAAGTGACACAGATTCATCTCAGTAATGATGGCAAGACAGAGACACAGTAACCCAGGTACATCCTGACAGACATTTGGTGTGATGGACAAGGTGACTCCACTCACAAGTGGGAAGACATAGATTAATAATTGATGACTTTTGTAGGACACTGAGAAGCATTCTGGAGAGATAAGCTCATCTAATCCCCTTGGTGCATGTATGACTGAGGGGTGTGACTAATCACCCCCATTTTACAGACATGCAGTGAGGGAACTGGGCTTGGATCACCCACCAGTAAGCAACAGAGGTGAGATTTGAACCCAGGTATGAAGCAGCAGAAAGCTGCTGTGCTCCTGTGTTCCATCCACACACAGTGCCCATGCATATAATGACAGATACACGTTATGTGGGACCACTGCCCACAAAATGACAAGCAGCTTACTGAGAATGGGGAGGCATCCAGGAACTGCAGGCAGATTCTTGGCTGTGGACCTGTGAAATTAATTTTCCTTGTTCACATGTAGGCTCCACAGTGGATGTGTGGTCTTGTTAGGACATTATGGCATCACTTGGCTTGTCTGATTTGCAAACTAAGTGTGGGCCTATGGACGTAGGAAATACTATTTGGGGAGATGTATTAGTCTCAGTGTTTTAAATAACAGAAATTTATTTTCTTGAAGTTCTGGAGACTAGAACTCTGAGACTGAGCTGTCAGCAGAGTTGCTTTCTCCTGAGGCCTCTCTCCTTGGCTTGCAGACGGCCTTCCCTTTGTAACTGTCTGCCCAAATTTCCTCTTTTCGTAAGGAAACTGGTCATATGAATTAGGGCCCACCCATATGACCTCATTTTAACGTAGTTACCTTGATATAAACCCTATATCCAAATATAGTTACACTCTGAGGTACTGGGAGTTAGGACTTCAACATATGAATTTGGGGGAGGATACAATTCAGTTAGTAAAAGGAGAGATGGGCTGCCATGACTCACCTAGTCCAACCCCTAAGCTTGGGGTTGCCCCAGTCGGAAGAAGAGACACAGACCCCACTCTTAGGAAGCCCCCCATCTGAAGCAGAGGCAGGAACCACACACACAGATTCAGGAAGGAAGTGAAAATTAACGCAATTCAGTCTGAGAAAAGGAGTTGGGCAGCCTCAGAAGGGAGATGGTTAGAGGCAGAGAAGTCAGACAGAGAAAGTTCCAGAGAAGTGAGTTGGAAATTAAAGAGTAACTGGAAGACGGGAGGGGGGGGGATACAGGGGTGATGTAAGGTCCAGGTGTGTGTGCACATGTATGTGCGTGTGCACGTGCGTTGGCTGTGTTCAGCAAATCCAGTCAGCAGGGCTCAGGTCTCTGTCAAAACCACCATCTGTAGGCCTCAGCCTCAGTGGCCAGGACAGCAGGAGCATCTGGAACCACATAGGGCAGGGGTTGGAATGGCTCCGCACACTGTCACTATTTGTGAATGTCACCCTGCTGGGCACAGGGCACAGGAAGGTTGGGTTTCTGGCCAGTGGCTACTGATCTCCAGTAAGCACCACATGCCTGCTTGTCACAGGATCGTTGGTGCTTGATGTGGATTTGAGAACAGGACTCTGGCTTCCCCAAATGGGAATCCACAGCCCTGCTGCTGCCTCTCCTGCAGTGTCCACCTTGCCTCCAGGACCCGAGGTCTCCCTCTGAGCTTTGCTCTGAGGCCCTCCACGTAACTAGGCGTCTCGGCTGCCAGCGTGTAGACATTTCTGATGCTCTCCCAGATATTCCCATATTTTAATGCTGCTTTGCTTGAAATAGACCCCATTTTGCTCCCTTTTCACATCCTTAGGCTAGTTCGGGGAGTTTCAGCTGGGATATAGAGCTCAGGCAGCTCCCAGTCTCCAGCCCCTTCTGCTCCTTCTATGTATTCACCCTTCAGCCTTTCATTTGTCTCTGTCTGCCCAGGTATGAAGCGGCCACTGAGCCCATCCCCCCCAGTTGAGAAGGAGCCCCCAATATCTGGAGCTGCTGAATGCCCCCCGAGACCCCCAGAACCACCTAAGCCCAAGCGGGAAAGAAAACGGCCATCATACACGCTCTGTGACGTCTGCAACATCCAGCTGAACTCGGCAGCCCAGGCCCAGGTGCACTGTGGGGGACGGGCGCACCAGAGGCGGCTCCGGCAGCTCAGCTTGGGGAAGATCCCCTCGGGGTCAGGTCAGTGTGGAGGGGCACTGCTCCCACAATCTAGTCTGGGCCTACCCAGGGGAGGATCTCTCTGGTCCACTCTTAGGGGGTCTGGATCTGTGGCCTCCCTCTTGTGGGTCTGAGGTGGCCTCAATGGGGTCTGAGGGTCTGAGGCTCTCCTGAAATCAAGTTTTGTTTTGCGCCTGGATAACCCTTTCATGGGATCTCTCAGGAACTGCAGGTCACTAAGCGTCCTCAGAGTCTGGTTCTGGGGGCTCTCCTTGTGGGGTCTTTTGAAATCAGGATTCTAAGCAGCATTTGTCCAGTTTGGAGCCCCCGGGCAGGGATTGTCTTTCAGACGAGGACCTCACCTACAGGTGTGCCAAACTCCTGCTCTGTCTCTGATCTCCAAAAGTCAAGGTCAGCAAGTGCACAACACTCCCACTAAGGGACAATGATAGGCACCTCTCCCTTTGGCTGCTGGACTCCTGACCAGGATTTCTGCTTCTCCCCAGTTGGGGTGACTTTGCAGAGGTTTGGCTATGAGCACTGAAGGGGCAGCTGGCTGCAAGGCAGATTTCCGGGGGAAGTGGGTGAATGAATCCATGAGAGTGATTCTGGCTGACAGGCACAGGGGGGCCATGGGAAATAAGAATGGCCCAGGCTGCTGGCTGCCAGGGGACACAGATTCATAGCCAGGCCCGGTGTGAGGAGGTGGGAAGGACAGGAACTTAACCCTGGTTTCTAGGGGGTAGCCAATGGAAACCTTCCTTATAGCCAAGGTCAGTAGCTTTGCCAGAGGCTATGCTTTGACCTCAGACACCCTCTTGTAAGCTGCCTGTTCTTCCGGTGCTATTCATGGGGCACCCCCTGTCCCCTCACCTTCTGGAGGCTAGAGACAAATAAGATCCAGTCTTTACTCAGCATCTGCCCCCAAATTGAGTCTGTCTTTTGGGTAGAGACAGCCATGAAAAAAACAAAGGAATGTTGTGATGCCACATGGAACATACCCCAGGGACACAAAGGGAAAAGGGCAGTTCTACCTGCGGGTACCAGGAAAGTCCTTCTGAAGGACAGGTGCTGAGCCTGGAAGATGCGTGAGGAGAGGAGGGGCATTTCAGGCAGGGGTCATGGCGTAAGCTGGACACTGAGGCTGTGACTCTGAGCAAGAGTGTGTCTGACTGCTGGATGTTTCTGGAGCAGGTATTTAGATTCATGAGTCACTCACTAATTCATCAAATGTTTATCGATGATCTACTAAGTACAAGCTGCTGTTGGGGAGATTTTTTAAAAGGCGTCATATCTGCCTGTCAGGAAAGAGCTGTCAAAATAACACACACGCAGACAAGTTTGTTCTAAGATAATAACAGGCTTCCCAGAGATGGGTACAGGGTGCTTCAAGAAATCAGAGGGAGAGGTGAACAAGAAGTCAGGGAGAGCTTCCAAGACAGCATAGCAATTGTAGATATTGGAGATGGAGCAGGAATCCCAGGCAGGGAAGCAGCTGGAGCAAACACACCGAGACCTGAAAGCCTGGGCCCCCCCCCCCCCCCCCCGAGCAGTGAGCATGTCCTAGATGTGCGCTGGGTATCCCGTGAGCATGGAAGAGGTTGGGGAGAGAGCAAGAGCCACCTCTGAGAGACTTGCCACCAGACTGGCTTTGGCCTTTGGGGATACCCATCCCTAAAGGGGATGGGTATCACCAAACGAGTTTAAGCAGGAGTTAGTGTTTCTAGAGGTCTCTGGCAAAGGGGAAGGGTGAGAACTGTGGGTTCTTGAGAAGGAAAGGGGGATGAGAGGGAGAAACAGATTCTAGAGCCTTTTCTGTAGCAGAACAATCAGGATTTGGTAAGTGATGGGATGTGGGGGCCGTAGGGAAGGGAAGTGGCCTGGATGGCTCTGGCTGAGGCCATGCTGTGGATGGCAGCTTAGTTATTAGAAAAGGAGGCACCAAGAGGGAAGCAGAACTGGGCAGGGAAGGCCAGGCCTGTGGCCCAAGGGTGTCATCTGGCCCTTACTCCCCTCAGAACACAATGTCTTTAGGCCTTATTTCCTAAGTAGTGGGCTCTGCGGCAACAACCCTTCTGTTGCCCACCCATCCATGCCAAAGTGGAGAAAGCAAGTGGGGGGGTGAAGAGAAAAGACCACAGTTTCCAGAACACCCCTGGCCAGGGATAGGCTGTCCAGAGCGATGGGGACCTCCCCCACACCTGCCTTCCTAAGTTTTGGGTTGGTCTGGGGTCTCCAGGAGGGCTGAGGCTGGGCGCTCCAGTCTAAATTCTTAAATCAGACCTGCTAAGTCTGCCCATCCAGTTGTCTGTCTGCCCATCACTTCTACGTCCAGCTCTCTGTCAGCCTGCACAGGTTGCTGGGATACCCCACTGAGTAGTCCCCCGGCTTGCCTTTGGACCTTGGACACTCACAATCTAGAGGGGAAGGAACCAGCAAGAAGGTACTAGCAACTGAGGTGGAGGTGGGGGGATGAGAGGCATGTCAGGGCTGTCAGCCATCCTGAATGCCCCTTCCAGCTTTGCCCGAGATGGGGACTGGGCCAGTGCCCCCCTATCCACAAAGAGCAGACAGCCCTTAGGGTGCAGTTGAGCAAACTCCTGGGGGGAAAGTGGGGAGAGACATACTTACTTCAAGGGGGCTGAGGCAAAGTGTGGGGAGCCCTTACCATGCTTCGTTCCTAGACACTAGCTGTCCAGGCTGCACACCACACTGAGACATGAGATCTCAGTCGTGTGGCAGCAAGGAGGGCCACTTGTTCCTTGTCAGCTGTCACTTTGATTATGGGCCCATGGGGCTGGAGGCTTCCACAGTGACAGGCAGTCACAAGCAATGAGGCAGGGACCCTCTCCTGCTCATGTCCCTCAGGCCATCTGGTCTACAGGAGGGAGGTGGGGGTTGCTCTTCCTCTCTGAGCCTTCTCACTAATGCGAGTCAGAGGCCTCCTTCCTTAGCCAGCACTGGCTCCTCAAATTGTCACTTCTGGCCCCGGCCCCAAGTGAGCCCAGAGTATCATGGTGGCACAGGATGTGGAAACAGAAGGCATCCCACATGTTCCTATCTCCCCTACTTTCCCTGCCCACCCCCACATCTTTCTCCCACACGGGAGGCCCTTTCATTCTTCAGGGATATGTCTTGAGCCATCTCTGAGCCCCCAGCCCCTCCTCCTAAGGGGAGTATGGGCACCCGGAATCTCCCTGTGATAAGGCCAAATTCAATGACCTCTTGGTCAGCTCACACCCCCACACACAACTCTGTGTGGACCCCAACATCTGCACAGAGAGAAAGGTTTGCTGGTTCAGCCCTCCTAGCTCCAACCTCTGAAGGTGTCAGACCAGCACAGGGAGTGGGGGGACAGCTAGATGAAGCTCTGTGAGCCACCACCAGCTCCATGTGCAGTATCTGCTTCGGGGCTGAGCTGCCTATGCAGCACTTGCACATGTGCTACCCTTCCCCCAGCCATCCTAGGAGTGATGATGGCATCAGTCCTCACTTTACAAATTGGGACACTGGGGCTCAGAGAGATGAAGTAGCATATCCTAGGCCACATAGCTAGGTTCAGATTCTGTCTCACACCACCCGCCTCCACACCCAGCTGAGGACAGCAGCACATATTAGGAGATGGAGCCGTAATGTTTTGGCAGTGAGGAGGAGGATGGCCCTAGAAAGGCAGGCCACCTCCCAGCAAGAGCATTCCACAAATGCTTGGGCCCATGGCCACTCCTCTGCTCTGTGTGATCTGGTGTCCTCAACTGAAAAATGGGGAGATGCCAGCCATGTCCTCCCCTCCTAGGCTGGTTGGAAGTGGGGTGGGGTGGGGGGATCCAAATGTCAGCCAGTCTCTCCCTTGTCTCTTGGCAGGATCAACCCAGCCATCAATGTGCAGTGGCCTGCCCCTACTCCCTTCATCCCTCTGGAGGGGAGAGAAGGGGATTTGGGAAATGATTTAAGCCCTGGCTTGCTGAAATGGCCAGAGGGATCTTGGTTGGGACTGCAAGGTAGACACTCTTGGGGATAGCTGCAGCAGCACCATATGTCCCCATGTCTTTCAGTGGGAGAGAGGGTAGTGGCCAGAGTGGGAGGCTGAAGCCCCCTACTTGGCACCCTCAGACCTCTTATAGCTCATGTTCAAATCAGTCCCATCTCGGCTTGGTGTCTGTGGCTCAAGCGGCTAAGGTGCCAGCCACATACACCTGAGCTGGCTGGTTCGAATCCAGCCCGGGCTGTCAAACAACAATGACAGCTGCAACCAAAAACTAGCCAGGTATTGTGGCAGGCGCCTATAGTCTCAGCTACTTGGGAGGCGGAGGCAGGAGACTCACTTGAGCCCAGGAGTTGGAGGTTGCTGTGAGCTGTGATGTCACAGCACTCTACCCAGGATGACAGCTTGAGGATCTGTCTCAAAAAAAAAAAAAAAAAAAAAAAAATCAATCCCATCTCTCCTGGGACTGTGGAAGTCTCTGGCTGCACTCTGGGCCCTGGAGATCAAAGACCTTGAGCTTAGGTCATGCTTGAGTCACTGGCTTGATGAGTGCCCCTCCACCCCCACTCAACACAGTTGGATTAATTTCAGTCCCATCAGGATGCCTGGAAGCCCTCTAGCCTGTCCCCATCCTTCCATATCTCCCTAGGTTGCTAGCTCCTCCTCAGTCACCTCCTCCCATACCCATGCTGAGGCTTTTGGGTGCATATTTCAAAGAAATTATGCTTCTCAGGCCACTGAGGCGTTCCTCTTACAGTCTAACCAGTGCCTTCTGCTGCTGCTCTTCTTTGGTGGCAGGTGAGGGAAGTGCCTCACTCTCTCTCTGAATGCCCGTCACATCCTTTCCCCCAGGCCCTGACCATCAGCACCCCCCACCCTTGGACAAGACCACCAGGAAGAGCAAGGTCGTCTGGGTAGGGAATTAGGGGGCTTAGTTCAGATCCCTGCCTTGCAGAAGACAAAGGTTCTGTCTGTGTCTCTGGGTGGGTTAATTAGCTCTGGGCTTGAGTTTCTTTCCTCTCTCTACACAAATGGCTCCTTCCCCCAAGAGCCCCTTCCTAACAAACCTGTTTTCAGGAGCCTCGGCTGCCAGCCCTCCCAGACCTCCTTTGTGGTTGGGTATTGGCTGCTGTGGAGATTACAGGTTATTGTCTGGTGGAGACAGGATGCTGAGGGGGTGGGGGGCTTGGAATGTGAGACTGGGTCCAGCTGTGGGTTGGCTGTCTCTTTCCCCATCCCACCCCCTCGCAGCCACCAGGTGCTGGTGAGTAGAGAGCCAGCTTTTAGGAAGAGGAGGGGGAGGAAGAAGAAAATGGAAGAGAAAGGGACTGGGGGGCTGGGATGATCCGGGAGGGGTATCAGAAGTTGAAGGTGATCAGAGGAATGCCCCCCTCCTTCCTGGCATTCATTGGAGGACTAGTAGTGGCAAGACACCTGGACTCCCTTCCCCCAAACCCATGGCCAACACTGAATGAAGTGATAACCCCTCTCTGAGCCTCAGTTTCTCCTTCAGCAAAAGCAGGTAAAGACAAGGGGGTGGCAGGGAAAGAATGAGTAAGGCTTGCAGCAACAAGCCCTGGGGCAGGGGAGGGGCAAGAATCTTCAGGCAGGTAGAAAAGGGGCCAAGCAGCACCTCCTCTGGCGGCCTCTGTGCAAAAGTCAATCCTTCCTTCCGTGTAAGAGGCACTAGACAGAGACCCTCCAGGAGCAGGGAGTAAGTGGAATGTCCCTGATACTCTCCCCATCCTCATCTCCACATTTGTCCCACACTCCTCCCTCTGGGGAAGGATATGCCCTGGCTGTTCCACCTGTGACAGGGATGGGGCAATGAGGGAATAAGTGGGCAGCTCCTTCCTGCCAGGAGGAGACGGCACAGTAATGATCCTGCTTTCCAGGCAAGACCAGGAGTCCCTCCCTTGTGCCCTCCCTCCTGTCCCTCACATCCCCCCTTCCCTCTGTCACTCTGGCTGGGTTTCATTTGCTCCTAGCTCTGCACTACTCCACAGTGCCTCCAAAGGCAGAGGATGCTCCTGGGTGAGTACTGAGGACGCCTGGGCTGGGGAGTGGGAGAGGGCTTAGTCTAGCACTGTCCTCTTCCCCTTTCCCCAGCCCTGTCCTTTTCCTGCGATTGTTAACCCCCAAAAGTTGTCTGCCAGGTGACTCCTGTACCCTTTCCCAGGTCCAAGAGTGGGTGAGGAAGCCCCCACTCTGGCTGAGAACAAAGGGGGAGGGAGAGGCAGGAAGGGCTGGGGAGGTGGAGGCCCACCCTGCAGGGAACCAGGTGTGTTGCACATCTGAAGAAATGAGTGTTCAGGGAGGCTGTGTCAAAGGTGCCTTGTATCAGATCACACCTTCAAGCCCCAGTAAGGGCCAGGGGAGGGGGAAAAGTCTGAAGGGGCTAAAGAGTTACCGCAGCAGAGAGGTAGGCAGAAGGGGGCAGACAGAAACCAGGGTGGGCTTCTCCCTGAGAATCAGCCACTGCACTGGGATCAGAACGGGTGTCCCCTGCTTAACGTTGGTCTCCCCGCTCACCTCTCCACCCAGGAGGTTACCTGGCCTTTTATGAGTGAGACGGTCATCACCCTTCACTGGGGGCAAGGGCCTGGAGGTAGTAGGGCTAGGGAGAGTTTTTTTGTGATCAGCCTCTGGGGTTTTTCTCTAGCTTGGGGAGGAATCTGGAACATCAACACATCCTGAGTGCTGGATGTCTCAGAAGTGGGTTGGGGGCTCTGGAGAATGTGGGGAGGAATCCCCTGGCTATGGTCAGAATCCTACTGGGGAACAGGCAAACAGTTGGTCTCAGGTCAATCTTCCACTCTCTGCCTTTGGTGCGCTCTGTCTTGGACTGCCATTTTCTTTGCAGAGTTCTGGGTTTATCTGCGATGGAAATGGCAACATTATTATTTGAGATGTGCTGTGTGCACATACATACCCTACTGTCTGTCCCGTGGTTCCAGGTTGGGATGGGGAATGGGAGTGGGCTATATGCTCTTTTAAGTCCGATGCATTTATTTTTGTAAGGGAAGTGTGTGTACACACCTATGCCGGTATCTGCGTATGGCTCTCTGTCTCTGTGTATCTGTCTTTGTGAAGGTGTGTGCCCCTGCATGCCTATTGCTTTATATTCTCTGAATATGCATCTGCAGGGGTCTGCATGTCCATAGACATCTGTCCCTCTGGGTATATATATATATATATATATATATATATATATATATATATATATGTATTCTTTGTCAATTGTGCACATCTATGTATATGTGAGTGTTCATGCGTGGCCAGTGTGCCTGCCTTTGCCTCTCAGCCAGCATGTGTATCCATCTGTCTTGGCAAGGATACCCCCTCCATATGTGCACACATCCGTATATGTAGATAGAACATCTAACTGGACAGATTATGTACCCATGTGCCTTGGGTCTGTGCCTTTCACATCTGTGGGTGCATATGGACCTCAAGGTCTGTGTCCTCTTGTTCTTGTGTGTGTGTGTGTGTCTCTCTCTCTTTTCCAGTTGTGGCAAAACAACAGGATGTGGTTTCCCGTATCCCCTCCATTGGGTGGCAGCCAGGGTGGTGTTATCTCATAAGATGCCTGCTCTGTACCCTTGCCTCAGCCTTGCTTGGACCTCCAGGGTCAGCCTTTTTTCTGCAGCAGTCCTAGGAGCTATGAATCCCTGGCCAGGTTGGGGATGGACTACTTGCTCTAAGACACTTACCAGTGGCTATTCTGCTACAAAATGCCATCAAAGAAGACCTACCCCCTAGCTGACTTTTGCAGAGGTGTAGAATTCATGTGCCATTCTGAGGCAGGTGTGGGGGCTGCACCATTGCCCATTGCCCTTCATTTCAGTGAAGCCAGGAGCCAGGCTACATGTGTTTGTACATGTGCCCTGACTCATGCACCATCCAGCAACCCTGGGGCCAGGGTTCATTGTGAATGTCAGAGGCAGATGGTGGTGACACAGAGCAGTGCTATGCAAAGGGTGCTGAGGGACTGGGGGTGCTGGGACCTCAAATCAATGTGTGCCTTAGGCCTTGTGCAGGAGAGCAGTGTATACTCAATTGTGAGAGGGCTGGAAGGCATTTCCAGATGACTTTATGCTGCCTGGAAGGGGAGACTGGGTCACCAAGTGCCTTGGCATCTCCTTGATCCACGGGGTCAGGCCCAATTTCCTCTTCAAAGGGCCTCCACACCCAGTACCTCATTTGGTCCTCAGACCTATTCTTGTCCTGCCCCGTCCTCCTCCCTGGTTGTAATTCCCACTTCACAGATAAGAAAATGGAGGCTTATAGCTAAGTGTCCAGTCTGAGGCCTCGCAGTTAAATATAACTGGAGCTCCATCTCAGGCCTCTAAGACTGCGGGTCCAGGAGGGTACTACACCCCACATTCCTCCTGTAGGGAACCCAGACAGGGGAAACGGTTGCCTGTGTATCTGAGATGAGAAGTCTAGGAATAGGTCAGTCCTTACCCTTCCTCCTCCCCCCCACTTCTGTCAATTCCATTACAAATAATTCATTAGACTAAAACACTGGGCTCCATGGCTCACACCTCTAATCCTAGCACTCTGGGAGGCCAAGGTGGGTGGATTCACTGAGCTCACAGGTTCAAGACCAGTCTGAGCCAGAGCAAGACCTCATCTCTAAAAATACCTGGGCATTGTGGTGGGCACCTGTAATCCCAGCTGCTTGGGATGCTGAGGCAAGAGAATCGCTTGAGCCCAAGAGTTTGAGGTTGCTGTGAGCTGTGACACCATAGCACTCTACCAAGGGCAACACTGTGAGACTCTGTCGCAATAAATTAATAAATAGATAACACTGGGCTCAAACTCCTTCCTGGCAGAAAGATAGGAAGATCCAAGCTCTCAGCATCAGGCACTGCTGGGCCCCTTGGCTCCACCTGGACCTTTTTGAACCTGCAGGGCACTTTCAACTTCCTGGTGGGTCTTTGCTTTGCTATCCTACCGCCTGGAATGCCATGCTCTTGGTAAAATTTAACTTGTCTTGCAGCGTAATCTAAAGTGACTCGCTCTGCAGACTCTTGGCTGACCTCCCCCTGCTGGGTGATCCCAACTCACTTGCTTCCTAACTCTCAGAGCACTTGGCCGCCTGTAGCCTCCACCCCTGTCTCTCAACGACTGTGAGGTCCTCTAGGAACCCGCGGGTGGACCTGAGGACTGAATGAACCCCTGCGGTCTAGCCTGAGTCACTCCTGCAACAGCGCAGGCGAGGCGAGGCGGCCGAGCGCACCTGGCGGGCGGGAGTCGCCGCAGGTAGGCGCGGCCAAGGTGAATGGGGGGGGGGGGCCGCCCGCCCTGCCCGCCACCGCGAGGGCTGCCGGCGCCTCTTCGCCCCCGTTACCGCTAGTGGCTGCTGTCGTTCAGTGGAGCCCAAGGAGACCGCGGCCAGAGCGTCCACCGCCCAAGATGGTGGCTCCCGCGTCTCCGTGAGTGTGTGCGGGTGGGGCGGGGTGCGTGGGCTGGGCTGGGCGCCCCCTCCAGGAGCGGGCGGGCGGGGCGGGCAGAGGCCCCTGTCTCTGCCGGACTCAGCCGAGGACTCGTCCCCACGCGCCCCCCAGAGGAAGTTCCCCATCCCTTTCCAACCCTCGGGAGAATGGGTGAGGGGGTACAGGGAACCCAGCACCTACTCTGCCCAGATTATGGACTTCTCTTAGTGGGGTCTTCAAGGAAAGGGTCCAAAGGAACCTAGGGAGGAGGTTGTGGACCCCCATCCTGGGGCCAAATCAATAGTCTTTGAGGTTCACCTACTGAGATGGAAGGGACCAGGGGGAACAGATCCACACACAACCATCCTGGGGCCCACAAGTGTGTTGGCTGCATCTAGCTAGCCAGGGTATGAGAGATGTGATTGATTTGGGTCTGTGACAGGTGTGCCCTCCTGGTCAGCCTTACGTGGGTCACAGTTTCATCTATATCTCACCCCACCCAGCTTGGTTCCTTCAGTTTAAGGTGGGGGGAGTGTCATGGATTTTGACCTCAAATAGAACTTTCTGGGATGATACAGTCTCTATCTGCACTGTCCAGTACAATAGCCACTAGCTACAAGTGGCTATTGAGCTAATGTGAGCTGAATTTTAAAATTCTTATTTAATCCTAATTAAACAGCCACATGCAGCTAGTGGTGGCTGCCTTGGACACCACGTTTCAAATCTCCACCTTCCAGTGCTCTGTCTACCTTCTCTTTTGTTCTGCAAAACAGGGCAGGATAGCCAGCTTCTAGGTACATGGAAGGGAACTGAGAAACTTCCAGAAGGGTATCACCTTGGTCTTGTATACCTTTTCACCATTCTAAGATCCTTTGGGTAGTGGCTGACAGAGGGCTGGCCAAGGTCATAGAATCACAGGATCCTGGGAGGCAAGCATGTCCAGGGCAGCTGTTTAACTACACAACAGATACTCCATTGCTCTCTCTTCCTGAAAGCTTGCTCTCTCTTATCATTCAGCCCAAATTTTGTGGAGTACCAGCTGGGTGTCTGGCACTATTCACTTTCTGGGGTTCAGACATGAAGAAGTTCATTACCTTTCCTGACCACAGGGAGCCTGCATGAAGGGGGTGCAGAGAGGGGACAAAGCAACAGAACTAACAGACATAAGCATTTGTAGGCTATGGGGTATGCAATGGAGGGAACAGGGGCAGTGACAGAAAAGGAGAGAATTTCTGGCAAAGGGCAATCAGAGAAGCCTCCTGTGAAGAAGGGATAGTTGGCCTTAGCTTGGAATAGACCAAGTAAAGTATTGGGAGGGCAGGTGGGAACATTGTAGAAGAAGGGACAACATATGCAAAGACCCTGGCACTCTGGAGGAACTGTGAGAAGGCTGGCATTGCTGGAAGGGGAGGGAGACATGAGTGGCTACCAGAGAGGTCAGCAACCCTGGCATTTGGCAGATCTCAAAGGGATTCTGGCACTGGCCTTAAAGCAGTGTTTTTCAACCTTTTTATCCATGGCACACTTGAACCTATAGTCAAACTTCCACGGCACATTTAAATTATGTTGATTAAAAAAAAAAAGAGTAAAATAAAATATACTTACTGTGCTTTGAACGTCTTTCAAAAATAATTTAATTAATGATCTTTAAAAATTTCATGGCACACTGGTTGAAAATCACTAACTTAGAGGGATAGGTGGTAATGGAGAGATTTTAAGCAGTGTGTTTTAAAAAGCCTACTCTGGGCTCAGGATGGGTAAGAGTGGAAGCCCAGAATGCCTTTAGGAAGCAATTGCATAAGTCCAGGCAAAAGATAAAGGTGACCTGGACAAAGCCACCAGGCAGCAGTGCAGAGAAGAGATGAGTTAGAAGTGTATTGTGGTCCAGGCATAGTGACTCACACCTTTAATCCTAGCACTCTGGGAGTCTGAGGCAGGAGGATCCCTTGAGCTCAGGACTTTGAGACTAGCCTGAGCAAGAGCGAGACCCTGTCTCTGCTAAAAATAGAAATATTAGCTGGGCCTTATGGCAGGCACCTGTAGTCCCAGCTACTTGGGAGGCTGAGGTAGGAGGATCACCTGAATACAGCAGTTTGAGGTTGCTGTCAGCTAGCCTGATGCCACAGCACTCTAGCCTAGGCAACAGAGTGAGGTGCTGTCTTAAAAAAAAAAAAAAAATGTATTGTGGATAGACCAGGTGTTGGATGTGGAAGGCAGTGGATATTAGAAGGGCAGGTTTCTGGCCAGAGCATCTGGGAAGGAGGATGGGTCTCCTTTCTTCAGGTGGGGATGACTGGGAGAGAGCATATTTGTTTCCTTGAGAGTTCCATCCTGTCTAGAGTACCATCTTGACAGGACAGAAAGGCAGCTATATGGAGCCCTGTGGTGCCCAGGCTGGAGTTGTATATTTTAGTGTGGTCTGCAGAGATGGTTCTGAAATCTTGGGACAGTTTATGGCTGGGAAGAGGAGGAGATGAGCTGCAGAGGCTAAGGAGTGTCTAAGTAGAAAGGAAAACCAGGGGATACGGGTCTTAGAAAACAGTGTCAAGGAAGACATGGTGAGTAGCACCACATGCCACTCAGAATCCAGGGAAAGAGGGCCAAAGAGTTTCACCTCTATCAAGATGGATGGCCTTTCCATATATTGAATGGGCTGGCCCTGGAATTCTCCTCATCTACCCTTGTGTTTTTTTCCTATCCCCTATGGGTCAGTTCTACACAGAGCACTGGGTATAAATATCAAGTGGACAAAACAGAGTTACTGTGGTTCAGAGCTTAGTATCATCTAATTGGCAATCTCAGAAATAAGGCATTCTTCTGTATAGCCAAAATAAATCCTTTCTTTCTGTTAAAAAACCAGCCTTTACTGAGAAGCATCTTCATGCCCAGCCCCATACAGGGACTTAGAGATGTGAGAATGAACAAACATAGTCTCTGCCTTTCAAGAACCAAGTGCAGAGATACATAGGGATCCCTGCGTTCACCATACTGTATTGCAAAGACGCATGCGTGGGGGACCGTGGGACTAGAGGATAGGTAACAGCCAAGGTTGGGGGGGATCAGGGTAGCAGAGGGGATGCCTCAGCTACTGTCAATGAATAAGTGGGAATTAGCCAGGGGAAGAGGCGGGATAGGGAATTCTAGGCTCTAAGGATGAAGACAGGGACACAAGTAATAGTTTGGTGCATGTGGGGAATGGTGAACCTTTGGGGTTGATCAGGCAGACAGGAATGGCTGGGGGCTTTGGAAGTGTTCAGAGGTGAGGAAGGGTCCTGATGGTGCGTGGTGAGGTGTGTAGACTTTGGCAGTGGGGTGCCACTGAAGAGGTAGAAGCAAGGGAGTGACACAGCCAGATCTGTGTGTGAGCTGCTCTCGCTGGCTGCTGGTTGCTGGCTGAAGGTGAGGTTGGGGGAAGTGGCCGAGTACAGACAGAGGCTGCTGCAATATCCGTGTAAGCTGGTGAGGGCTAAACTGCACAGCTTAGGAGAGAGGTGGTGGGGCCTGGGATCTCAGCACGGCCTCTGGGATCAGGAGGATGTGGGCTCTAATTCTGCCTCAGTCACTTAACTTGGGCAGGTCACTTTTGAAACCTTGGGCAAGTCAGTTGAAGTCACAGAGGCTTGAGGAGGATAAATAGCACCCAAGAGAAGATAAATACTTGGGTGTCCTGGCTTGGCGCTTATAGCACATTGGTTACAGCACCAACTACATACACTGAGGGTGGTGGGTTTGAACCTGGACCCAGCCAGCTATACAACAATGACATCTGCAACACAAAATGGCCAGTTGTTTTGGTGGTTGCCTGTAGTCCCACCTACTTGGGAGGCTGAGGCATGAGAATTGCTTATGCTCAAGAGTTTGAGGTTGTTGTGAGCTTTGATGCTGTAGCATTCTACCAAGGGCGACATAGTGAGACTCTGTCTCAAAAAAAAAAAAAAAGAGTAACCCTGGTCTTCTCAGGGAGCATTGTAAAGTACTCAGCACAGAGCTTGACTCTGTTCACACTCAATAAATGGTGCTGTTACCATGAGGCATAGAGAGAAGGGGACAGAGTGAGGAGATAATTAGGATGTAGAATTGTTAGGTTTGGGCCAGTGTCTGGAAATGGGCTTCTGGTCCTGAACTGCTCATCCTGGCCTGGTGAGGTGGTAGAGTGAGGAAGATAAAGGCAGCCGGTTGGGCCCTTCAGTCTGAGGGTCATCTCCTAAAGCATCCCTAGTCAGGGCCACCCTTCTTAGAACTACACTACCAGTGTTGCGCGCGTGTGTGTATGTGTGTGTGTGTGTGTGTGTGTGTGTGTGTGAGAGAGAGAGAGAGAGAGAGAGCACTTGTGTGTGTATGGAAGGGAGCTCTAGAGAAAGCAAATCCCATTCCTCAGTCCCATGGCTGGTGAAGCTCAGTTGATTACTGTGGGCTAGAAGGACAAGTCATCCCTTGGGCTATGAGTCAGGCTGTCAAATTTTAGTCCTGGCTCAGCCATAAATCACTCATCAGCCTTAAAAACCACTGTCTCCTGACTTAATTTCCCTAGCTATAAAATGTGGTTGCACATAGCCAGGCATGGTGGCTCATGCCTATAATCCTAGCACTCTGGGAGACCCAGGCAGGAGGATCACTTCAGCTTAGGAGTTTGAGACCAGCCTGAGCAAGCGAGAGACCCTGTCTCTACTAAAAATAGAAAAACTAGCCCGGTGTTGTGGGGGGCACCTGTAGTCCCAGCTACTCAAGAGGCTGAAGAAGGAGGATCCCTTGAGCCTAAGAGTTTAAGGTTGCTGTGAGCTATGATGCCACGGCATTCTACCCAGGGTAACAAAGTGAGACTCTGTCAAAAAAAAAAAAAAAAAAAAAAAAAAAAGTGTGGTTGCATAGATGATATGAGTCTTTCCAGCTCTGAGTTCTAAGAAGCTTCAACAGTCAAGTTAATCAATGCCTTGTCCTGAGCGGAAGGAGACCTTCCCAGGAGGCTGGGGTTCCTACATCTCCCCTGCTTTGGATAACAGTGTAGGACCCTTTGCATGACTCCACTCATTTCCAATAGCCCCTCAGCTGGAGGGCTCTGTGGGCAGCATGAACCCTACTGCCCTACCCCCTTCAAGACAGACCCCTAACACTTCTCCCTTGTCTCTTTCATCTCCAGTCTCCCACAGGTGGAGCAGGAATAAACAAACTTTCCAGACTAAATTAGGTAGATGATCCCTGTTAGCTTGACAGGCTGCCCCACTCCTGCTTCCCCACACCAATTCCCCCAACAAGGGAGCTGTCTATGTTTGCGGGGGAGATAGGAGGGTAAGAGCATTTGGGTAGGGTTTAGGGGTCCCCTGCCCCAAGAACAGGAATGGTACCCCCTGGGAAGAAACCAGCTGGAGAGGCCTCCAACTCCAACAAGAAGTGCAAGCGGTACTTCAATGAGCACTGGAAAGAGGAGTTTACCTGGCTGGACTTTGACTATGAGCGGAAGCTGATGTTCTGCCTTGAGTGCCGCCAGGCCCTGGTACGGAATAAGCACGGCAAGGCCGAGAACGCCTTCACAGTGGGCACCGACAACTTCCAGCGCCACGCCCTGCTGCGCCACGTTACCTCAGGAGCCCACCGCCAGGCCCTGGCTGTCAACCAGGGCCAGCCCCCTTATGAGGGCAAGGCTGAAGGAGGAGGGGCCTGCCCAGGTCTGGCTATCACCCCCATCTCCAGAAATATCAAGGTGGAGGTAGACCCGGCCAAAGTGGCTATACTGACCACTGTGTACTGCATGGCCAAGGAGGATGTGCCGGATGACCGCTGCTCTGCCCTGCTCGAGCTACAGAGGTTCAACCTGTGCCAGGCGCTGCTGGGCACAGAGCATGGTGATTACTACAGCCTCAGGAGGGTGAGGGACATGCAGGTGGGTGGCAACCAGAGGTACAGGGGAGGGCTTTGGGAGGGAGGACACACAGCCATGTGGGAATAGCCCCAGTATGCCAGGCCCCTGGGCAGCAGCCAGGGCACTTCATACCTTTGCCCTCTAGAACCTTTGCTGAGGGTCTACTATATGGGTCAGCTGCAGGGAGTACAACTTGAAGAGGCCAGACCAGGCCCTGTCCTTGTGGGACACAGGGATGCTCTTACCATCTACGCTAGAGGTTACAAATGGGTGGCCTGAGGGCTTGTTTGGCCCACAAATGTGTTTTATTGGTTTCCACAGTGTTTTTGGAAAACTCAAATTAGTTTCCAAATTTACAAAATCAGGACAGGGGCTGAGTGCAGTGGCTCACACCTATAATCCTAGCACTCTGTGAGGCTGAAGGAGGGTGGATTGCCCTGAGCTCACAGGTTTGAGACTAGCTTAAACAAGAGCAAAACTCCGTATCAAAAAATAGCTGGGCATTGTGATGGGCTCCTATAGTCCCAGCTACTCTGGAGGCTGAGGCAAGAGAATAGCTTGAGCCCAAGAATTGGAGGTTGCTGTGAGCTATGACGCCATGGCACTGTACCGAGGGTGACAAAATGAGACTCTGTCTCAAAAAAAAAAAGATCAGGACAGGTTACATGTGGCTCATATCTGTAATCCCAGCACTTTGGGAGGCTAAGTCAGGAGGATCACTGGAGGTCAGGAGTTTGGGACTCGCCTGGGCAATGAGACCTCATATCTTTAAAAAAGCAAAAATCAGATTATATATAAAAGCCTGTATTTGTGGCTTCTTTTGAAAAGTGAGGGCCCATGCTGTCAGGACAGAACGTGCTGGAGCTGCAGAGCAGAGCATAGGCTGGCCGCAGTCTTTCTTGTTCACTGCAGCTTATCCCTGGCCCGCTTCAAGCTCAATATCACCTTCATGGGCCCTGGAAGTATGCAAGTGGAAGCTGTGTCCTAGGAACTAGCTATGTATGTCCTGGGGTGAGGACAGAGGGAAACTGGATCTCATTCTACAGATAAATGACAGGCAGAAAGCACACAGTTGAGCCCCCGTGTAACTGGTCAGGAGTTGGGAGTGCACGTGTCTCTCAGTTCCTGAACAAGGTGATGGAGACCCTGGGAATTAAGTGGGCTGGGGCAATGCTGTAGAAAAACACAATGAAAAATCTCCCTACAGCTCTTTATGATTTGGGGCGGGTGTTGTGACGGGTGCCTATAGTCCCAGCTACTTGGGAGGCTGAAGCAAGAGAATAGCTTGAGCCCAAGAGTTGGAGGTTGCTGTGAGCTATGATGCCATGGCACTGTACCGAGGGTGACAAAGTGAGACTCTGTCTCCAAAAAAAAAAAAAAAGACCAGGACAGGTTAGATGTGGCCCATATCTGTAATCCTAGCACTTTGGGAGGCTAAGTCAGGAGGATCACTGGAGGACAGGAGTTTGAGACTAGCGATCTTCGACTCCCGCTGCTACCCACAGGCGCCAGAGGAGGTGGGTGCTCGTGGAGAGGGCACTGTAGGTGCTACTGCACGACTTCGCGCCTGCTGTGGTGCGCCAGGGATAAGCTGCAGTGAACAAGAAAGACTGCGGCAAGCCTATGTTCTGTATCTAGCTGAGAACAGGTATTGGAGCTGAGAACATGGCTGGGTGTGGTGGCTCACACCTGTTCCAGAATTTTGGGAGGCTGAGATTGGAGGACTGCTTGAGGCCAAGAGTTTACAACCAACCTGGGCAAGACAGCAAGACTGCTTCTCTATAAAAATTTAAAAATTAGCCCACTGTGGTGATGTGTATTTATAGAGCCAGCTACTCAAGAGTCTGAGGCAGGAGGATGGCCTGAGCCCAAGAGTTTGAGGTTGCAATGAGCTAAGACAGCACCACTGAACTCTAGCCTGGGTGACAGAACAAGACCCTCTCTCAAAAAAAGAAAAAACAAATAGAGCGGAGAAAACTGTGGCTCAGAGACTGTCCAGGCTTCAGTAACTAGCCCAAGGTAGCACAGCCAGTAAGTAGCTAAGCCAGGATTAGTCCCTATATCCATCTGACACCAAGGCCTGTGTTCTTGACACCTCCCTGCACTGCCTGCCTGCCTGCCTGCCCACTTCGTCTCAGGACCAGCTAACTCTCCTCTCTCTTTCTTTCCCTGGCTGTCCCAGGTGGCCATTGCCAGTGTCCTGCACACGGAGGCCTGCCAGCGCCTGAAGGCATCCCCATATGTGGGGCTGGTGTTGGATGAGACCAGGAACTGGCCAGAGTCCCACAGTCTGGCCCTGTTTGCCACTTCAGTGTCCCCCTGTGATGGCCAGCCTGCCACCACTTTCCTGGGCAGTGTGGAGCTGCAGGAGGGCGAGGCCACTGCTGGCCAACTCCTGGACATCCTGCAGGCTTTTGGCGTACCAGCACCCAAGCTGGCCTGGCTCAGCTCAAGCCTCCCCAGTGGCCGCCTGGGGAATGTAGGCCCCCAGCTCCAGGCCACCTGCCCACTGCTCACAGAGCTGCACTGCCTCCCTGGTCGGACATACCCTGAGCCCCCTGCCTACCTGAGTGAATATGAAAGCATACTGGATGCCTTGTTCTGCCTCCATGGCGGTCCCAGTTCCCATATGGTACCTAAGCTCCGGGCAGCATTGGATCTTGCAGCTATTGACTTGGCAGGGCCTCGACTAGTGCCCTGGGCCTCCCTGCTGCCTGTCGTGGAAACCGTGGCTGAGGCCTGGCCTTCCCTGGTGCCTGCTCTGGAAGCGGCAGCCTCAGCCTCACCTACGGCTGGGGCACTGGCCTTGGCCCTGCGCCAGTTCACCTTCATGGCCTTCACGCACATGCTGCTGGACGCTCTACCCTCTGTGCAGAAGCTCGCCCTTGTCCTGCGGGCAGAAGAGCCGGACTTGGCTTTGCTGCAGCCCTTAGTGATGGCGGCTGCAGCCTCCCTACAAACTCAGCGCGGCTCAGGTGGGGCCCGCCTGCAGGGCTTCCTACAGGAACTGGCATCTTCAGACCCCCACGCCTATGGCGGGCGCTGCACCTACCGCGGCGTGGAGCTGCTCGGTTACTCTGAGGCTGCGGTCCAGAGCTTGGAGCGGCTCCGGGGGTCTTTCCTGGACTCCATGCACAGGGGACTGCGGGACTCCTATCCCGGGCAGTCGCTGAATGCCGTGGCCGCGTTGGCGGCGATCTTTGACTCCCGCCGCTACCCGCAGGCGCCAGAGGAGCTGGGCGCTCACGGAGAGGGGGCGCTGCTGGTGCTGCTGCGCGACTTCGCGCCCGCAGTGGTGCGCCAGCGGGCTCTGGGCGACTTCGCGCTCTTCAAGCGCGTGGTGTTCCGCCTCGGGAGGCTCAGCCCGCGGGCCCTGTGCGCCCAGCTGGCGTGCGCGCACACTGAGCTGCACGAGCTCTTCCCCGACTTCGCCGCCCTCGCTGCCTTGGCTTTGGCCCTACCCGCGGGCGCTGGCCTCCTGGATAAGGTCGCCCGCTGTCGTGAGCTGCGGTGGTGGGGACAGAACGGGGCCGGGGAAGGCCGGGGCAACCACGTGGTGAAGATCGCAGTGGATGGGCCCCAGCTGCACGAGTTTGACTTTGCGCTGGCCGTGGAGTTCTTAGAGAGTGGGTGGGGGAAGGGGCTTCTGGGGCCGCAGATCACCTAAAGGTGGCCTCCTTATGTTCTCCCAGCCAGCCTGGGGCCCTGGGCACTCTGAGGGCCAAGCTGGGCCTCACCTTGCTGCATGCAAGTTGACCTAACTGTGGCCTCCCAGGGCCCTGAGGCCAGCCTCCTGCCTTTCCCAGCTGCTTCTGCTCACACAGCACCAGCCCAGCCCTGTGGGATGTAGAGGATCAGACTGGGCCCAGACGGGTCTGGGCCCGTGGGCAAAGGTGCTCAGGTCTGGGGAGCCGTAAGTCCCTCCTGTCATTGGCAGAGTTAATGAGGAGTAGCTTACCCTTTTCTCTTCTGGACTCAGCTCAAGCATTGACCCTAGAAAAGATGGGGTTCTTGGTTGGAGCTAGGAAGCCCTGGCCTTGGGAACTAAGGAAAAAGAAAATTGGTCCTTGACTTTCTTAGACCTACTGCTGACAGTATTTCTTCTCTTCTGATGTGACTAGGGAGTGCCATACTTGTTTTTGCCACACAGCACAGCACTCTCTCTGAGCACAAGCTAATGGTTGAAGAGCAGTAGTGGTGCCTTCCTTCCCCTCTTCACCAATAGGCTGTCAGTGGGCTTTCTGTATGTGACAGTGTACATAGACATATATATCTATAAATGTAAAATAAATCTCTCTTATCTTTCATAGCATTAACACAAAAATTTTAAAGGACCTCTTTTGGTTTTGCAATGACAAGGGCCAAAAAAGTCCCAAATGGACTGGATTTTTTTCTAATTATTTTCTTCCTCAAAGTCTGGTTGATCTCCAAGTTCCTAGCCCTTCCTGCCCTTGCCTCAGACCTTTAAGACCAAAGACTGCAGGACCACAGTGCGGTACCTGCTGCCTTTAGGTACTGGCCTCAGGCCTGGCCCAGGGATCCGTGTTTATTTGCTTCCTAGGGGAAGTGGTTTTGACTTCACCAGACCTGGGGCTCACATCCCTTCAGATCCCATAGGTTTCCCATTCGCTCATGTCAGCCCTTGATGTGAATGTTGTGGGGATCTGGAGAATAGTCAGAGTGAGACGGGAGGGGGCTGGCCTTTTCCCTAGACCCTTGGGTTTGAGTTTAATTTGCAATAAAGTGGAAACCCAGTGCATCATGCAGTCTCCATGGTGGTGTGTATGTGAAGGGCCCACCCTGAATCCTCTATCCCCTCTCTTGGCTCTTGGCTGGACCCCCCACTTGGAGGTTGAAGGAGCCATTATGCTCTCTGTGTAGGGGTGGGAGGGTCATCATTCTGGGCTGGGAGCCTTGAGCTGTGGACTCTGTTTCCCCAACTGTGGGGAGGAGGGGCACAGAAATGGGGCCTATAATTGCCCTGGGTTTGGCTGGTGGCACTTTGTGAAGAGGGACAGGAGTCTGCCCTGGCTCCATAATTGAGAAGCCCATCAGCCTCTTGTGGCTGCAGAAGTAGGAGAGAGCCCGGAGACTCCCTGTTTCAGACTCTGCCCTTCTTCCTCCTGCAGCAGGCCCGGCCTCCAGCGCCCCCAGCCCCTTGCTGGCCTCCCTGCCCCTGCCCTCCCGGCCTCTGCAGCCCCCGCTGGACTTCAGGCACTTGCTCACCTTCCACTTCAATGGCGCCACCCCGCTCAGTCTCTTCCCCAACTTCAGCACGGTACGGGCCAGGCTGGTGGTGGGGGCGTGCAGCCAAGCTTGCGGGTGGGAAGAAGGTGGGCTCAGGGGGGCCAGCTCTCAGCAGCTGGGTCTAACCAAGAGTTTATTCTCCTCCCATGTCCCCTAATAGGACTAGTGTTACCAAACAGGGACCCCTAAGCCCTACCCTAGTGTTACCAAATAGGGACCCCTTATTCCCTGCTGGGGAATAAGATGGTATCATCCTGTGGAAGGTCACCCCTGTCTCCACTCCCTGTCATCACAACTGCTGGACCTGTAGGGCCGTAGTCTGTGGGTTCCACTGGGTTTTTATATAGGAACCTTTGTGGGTGATCTGTGTGTGTCTGTGTGCAGCTGAGGTGTGCCTGTCTGTTGTAGAGCATGTGTCTATCCCTCTTTATGTGTTATATGTGGATGTGAATTTGTGTATTCATGTCTAGTTTATGTGTTTCTAAACAACTCTTTGTATCTGGGTAAGTATATAATTAATGTGTATGCCTATGTATTTGAGAGTTGTTTTTGTTTTCTTAATCTTTTTTTTTTGTTGCAGTTTTTTTGGCTGGCCTGGGTTTGAACCCGCCATCTCCGGCATGTGGGGCCGGCACCCTACTCCTTTGAGCTACAGGCACCGCCCTTCTTCATCTTTTTGTCTTCTATGTATAAGTTTTGTGTGTGTCTGACCTCCGGGCACATGTGTTTTTTGTTTTGGGGGGGGTTTTTTGGACAATGTTCAGAAAGGCTATTTTCTTTCTTTCTTTTTTTTTTTTTGAGACAGAGTCTCACTTTACCACCCTCTGGGGAGTGCTGTGATGTCACAGGACTCACAGCCACCTCCAGCTCTTGGGCTTCTGCGATTCTCCTGCCTCAGCCTCCCGAGTAGCTGGGACTACAGGCGCCCGCCACAATGCCCGGCTATTTTTTGTTGCAGTTTGGCCGGCGCTGGGTTTGAACCCGCTACCCTCGGTATATGGGGCCAGCGCCCTATTCACTGAGCCACAGACACCACCCCAGAAAGGTGGCACCTGTGGCTCATTCAGCCCATTCAGAGCAGTTGAACATTTTGCCCATCATCATAACATCACATAACCTTGATAACCAATGTGAATGTACACTGACATAGTAAAATCTAATCGTGTTAAATTAACTACTAGATTTGACTGCAATTGTATTATTAGATATACGCAGTTCCTGAGTGACACTGCGATGCTAGTGTAAGCAAATCTCCTATACTGCCATAAAAACACAGTATATACAACTTAGTATGTATGAGTGTGCTCCCCCCTCTTAATTATAAAAACATTAAACTGTAGAACCGTCTCAGGCAGATATTTCATGGTATTTCAAGGCTGTCCTAAAAGATTAGGACAAAAGTTATCCTGAAAGATAACTCTGTGTGTTCCTGCCCCTGAAGTCCTTCCAGTGGGACAAGACCTGGAGGGGGATGGCAGTGACAGAGCTGATCCTGACCTGTGTAGGCCTGGAGAGGGGCACCCCTGTCATTAAGCAATGCATGACTGTACATTATTCTTGACATTTGTCTGACACACAATTTACACTCATCAGCTGTGCAAAATGTCACAGGTCTCATTGTCACCACAGTAATACATATACTGTGACGGAAGCATAGCCTGTGTCTCAATTTAGCCACATTAACAATGTTTGAACGCTATTATAAACAATGGCCACTCTCATCTAGAATGAGGCTTTGGCACATGTGTTTTTGTGTGGGTTTAGGTGATTATGAGTTTGTGGTCATGTGCCATTTGTATGTACATGAGTGTATATCATTCTGCTTGTTTGCAAATTTGCAACCTCCTGTAAGCTTATGTGCTGTGTATCTTGTCCATATATTTTCCGCATATTTTCATGTGTGTGAATGACAAGTGTGTTATGAATTTTATTTCATCTCATCGGCCTTGGACACTATGAGGGTTGGAACCTCTTTCTATTCTCAGGGAAGTTTCGGCACCCATACACTTCTCTAAAAGCTCTGTTTGGTTCCCTGGGGACAGTTTGGAAAGTTTCTCTTGACAAGTCCAGGCAACTTCTGCTATTGACCCACGTAGGCCCCTGAGAAAAGGTAATAGAAAGTCTTGGTTTGATAGAAGAAAAAAAATGACTTAAAATAAGGAAAAGAAAAAAAAAACCCAGATTAATAGTCCAAAGAAATGATCTTACTACTCAGGGAACCCTCAGACTTTCACTTGCTGCTGCCTGCCCCCTGCTTTGCCCCCCCACCTCCTCACCCTAGCTCTCACTCTCTCAAGAGTTCAGAAGCCTCAGGCCCTGTGACTGTGGCAGATCTGGTGAGATAAGGGCATCATCCCTAGCCCACAGGGCCAGGCGAGATGGGGAGAGGAAATTCCAACAGAAGAATTCTTTGTCCCTTCCCTGCCTCTCCTTGTGTCCAACTCCCTGTCTCAATAGTTGTAATTCTTACAAAGGAGGAAAAAAAAAAGTGACCAAAAGGGCCACAAGAGATGCCAAGGTGACCACCAGGACTCAGTTCTATTTCCCAGAATCCTTAGATCACTTTGGCCATCCCCCTGCTTCCAACGGAAGCCTAGGCTGAGAGATAAAGTCAGCCAGGGACGAAGATCTTTCTTTTTCTGTGTCTAACATTCACAGGATGGGAAAGTTCTCCTAGAGGCTGACCTCGGCCCTCTCTAGTAGTCTTTAGTTTGGGGCATTTTGTACCACCCCCCTTCCTGAGCCAACCCCAGAGTTATTGTCCCCTCCCACCTCCTTCACAGATGGACCCAGTGCAGAAAGCTGTCATCAGCCACACGTTTGGGGTCCCTGCCCCTCTGAAGAAGAAGCTCTTCATTTCCTGCAATATCTGTCACCTGAGGTTCAACTCGGCGGTGAGAGGGAGCAGGAGAAGTAGATGTGGGGAGAGGCTGGGCGGGGAGGGCTGGAGCCTGGGCTTCTAGGATGTTCCCCGGAGGAACATAGGTGGCAAAGGGGCTGTGGTTCATATTTCCCTTCCCATCCTCTCCTTTCCTCCTCTATCCAGATTGCTCTGCCCCTTCCTTCAACCCTTCACTGCTCAGCTCCAGCCCCCTGGGATTCTATCCCTGCCCCTAGGAACCACCACCCCCTCTCCAGAATTCTTTACTGTGTTCTCTTGCAAGAGAGAAGACTGCCCTTTCCCCACTCTGGGTCCCAGGGGCCACCCCATCAGCTCCCTGGTCTGGAGCTGAGTTATTTTTCTTTTTCTTTCTTTCTTTTGAGACAAAGTCTCAAGCTGTCACCCAGGTAGAATGCCATGGCGTTACAGCTCACAGCAACCTCAAACTCTTGGGCTTAAACAATTCTCTTGTCTCAGCCGCCTAAGTAGCTGGGACTATAGGCACCTGCCACAATGCCCAGCTATTTTTTTTGGTTGCAATTGTTATTGTTGTTTTAGCTGGCCTAGGCTGGGTTCGAACCTGTCAGCTTCAGTGTATGTGGCCCGCGCCCTGCCCACTGAGCTACAGGCATTGCCATCTTTTTTTTTTGAAACGGAGTCTCACTCTGTTGCCCAGGCTAGAGTGGTGTGGCATCAGCCTTGCTCACAATAACCTCAAACTCCCTGCCTTAAGTGATCCTCTTGCCTCAACCTCTTGAGTAGCTGAGACTACAGCTACAGGCTGAGCCACAATGCCTGGCTAATTTTTCTATTTTCAGTAGAGACAGGGTCTTGCTCTTGCTCAGGCTGGTCTTGAACTCTTGAATTCAAGCAGGAGCTCCTGCCTTGACTTCCCAGAGTGCTAGGATAACAGGCATGAGCCACCATGCCTGCCTGGCCTGGAGCTGAGTTCTTAGAGCACCCAAGAGTTTACAGAATGTATTCATGCCCATCATCTGAATTAGTTCTCATGACACACCTAGGAGATGGACAGAGGCACTGTTATCATCCCTGATTTTCAGGTAGGGAAACTGAGCCTCAGAGAAGTTAAGGTACTTGGCTGAGGCCACGCAGCTGGTAAGTAGCAAAGCTGAGATTTTAACACAGGACTGGCTGACCATAAGGCCTGCATACTTTCCATTGTTGCCTACCCCTAGCTAGAATAGGGGCCTCATTCTGGCCTCCCAATGAAGGTTTACCACCTGTCCAGGCAATCTGAGGTTTAAGCTAGATGTCAGCAGAACTGCTGGAGTGAAAGGGTCTAGAGAGGGGCCCTGGGAGCCTGTCTTTCCTGTGGAGGTGGTGGGCTGGGGAGCAACAAGGGAGGACTCTTAGAGGGAGGATACTAGACAGGCTAGATTGGGGGTTCCCTTCAAGCTTTCAGGTTTTCATGAGTTCTGCAAGAGAAGGCCAGAGGATTTGTGCTGAGGGAGGGGCCATGTCTTCTTTGTGCTAGTCCCTGGCACAGTACCTGGGAAATAATGAGCTCAGTGACTGCTTGTTTAAAAATGAACAAAAGGATGAATGTTTTAGGTGCATGTACCCCTAAGTGTGAGGACTGCTGTTTTCTCCATTTGTATATTCATAAACTTCATAACTAACATTCTAACATTCATTAAGTGTCTATTATATATACTAGGAGCTTATAATTCATGTTCCCACTTTAATTCTTTTTTTTAGAGACAGTCTCACTTTGTCACCCTCAGTAGAGTGCCATGGCATCACAGCTCCCAGCAACCTCCAGCTCTTGGGCCTAGGCGATTCTCTTGCCTCAGCCTCCGGAGTAGCTGGGACCACACGCGCCTGCCACAACACCCAGCTATTTTTTGTTGTTGTTGTTATTGCAGTTTTGCTGGGTCTAGGTTTGAACCCGCCACACTTGGTATATGGAGCCGGCGCCCTACTCACTGAGCTACAGGTGCCGCCCCGTTCCAGTTTAATTCTTACAATCCTATGAGGTCAGAAGGGGTGTCTCTACTGCCTCACGTGTAAGGTGACCATGAACTCGGCCTTCCAACTTCAGGCTCACAACACAAGTCAGTGGTCCCAGGAGCTGGAGCCCAGGGGAGGAGGAGGACAGGGAGGAAATTCAGGCTCAAAGAGGTAAGGTTAGTTGCCCAAAGATGCATACCTACTAAGTGGCTGGGTTACAGTCTGAAGCCAGAGGCTACTTGCTTTGGAGCTCAAGAATGAGAATGCATTCTGTAAACCTGGAGACCACACACATGTGATGATGAGGGCAATGAAAAGGATTTGCCCCTTGTGAGACCTAAGCCCTGCCTCCCTTTGACCTGTCAGCTCCTACTCCTGGATGGGGCATGTGAATGAATGGTGACCTCACACTCTTCTCTCCCCAGAACCAGGCCGAAGCACATTACAAAGGCCACAAACATGCCAGAAAACTCAAGACTGTTGAAGCTGCCAAGAGTAAGCAGAGGCCACAAACCCTGGCCCAGGATGGGGCAGTGGTGTCCCCAATCCCAATGCTGGCCAGTGGGGCCCCCAGAGAGCCAGAGAGCAAAGGTCAGTCCTGAACTCTTCTTCTCTGCCCCTCCCAGCTCCATTCTGAAATCTGGTTTCCAAAAAGGGGTCGAGAGATTTCTGCTTATTGATTTTGCGTGTGTTAGAGTATTCCATACATACATGCAAAAACACACAAATCTATCGCTCGAGGAATTTTCCCGGCCTTGAGCCCTTCCCAGTGACTACCTGGCTGTATTCATTTCCCAGGGCAGCCATCACAAGTGACTACAAGCTGGGTGGCTGAAAACAGCAGAAAAGTATTTCCCCATGGTTCTGGAGGTCAGAAGTCTGAAATCAAGGGTTGGTTCCTTCTTGTGGACTCAGAGGGAGAAACTGCCCTCCGCCTGTCTTCTACTTCTGGTGGTGGCTGGTAGTCCTCAGCATGCTTGGCTTGTAGCTGCATCTACAATCTCTGCCTCCATCTTTACACCATGTTCTCCCCTGTGTGTCTCTGTGCTCCACATGCTCTTCTCATAAGGACACCAGTCACTGGATTAGTTCCACCCTAACCCAGCATGACCTCATCTTAACTAATTTTATCTGCAAAGATCCTGTGTCAAAATAAAGTCACTTTCTGAGGTTCCAGATAGACATGAATTTTGGGGGGAGTAACTATACAACCAACTATAGATCCTGATTTTTCTGGGCATATGTCAGTTTCACTTGGTTTTGGTGAATCAGAGTATGCAGGTTGTGTGTCTGGGTGTTGTTCATCTCTCGTGGTCATCGACATTCATTGTGTCTGTTAAGATTCATTCATGTTGGCCAGGTGCGGTGGCTCATGCCTGTAATCCTAACAATCTGGGAGGCCGAGGTGGGTGGATTGTCTGAGCTGACAGGGTCGAGACCAGCCTGAGCAAGTGAGAGACCCCCATCTCTAAAAATAGCTGGGCATTGTGACAGGCACCTGTAGTCCCAGCTACTCAGGAGGCTGAGACAAAAGAATTGCTTCAGCCCAAGAGTTTGAGGTTGCTGTGAGCTATGACGCTATGGCACTCTACTGAAGGTGACAAGATGAGACTCTGTGTCAAAAAAAAAACAAACAAAAAATTCATCCATGTTGCTGCATGTAGCTGCAGTTTGTTCTTTTTTATTGCTATTAGTACTCCACTGTGTGGCCATAACCACTATTTTCAAAAAATCTCTTCTTTTGGGGCTGGGCATGGTGACTCACACCTATAATCCTATCCTTCAGAGAGGCTGAGGCAGGTGGATTGCTTACACTCAGGAGTTTGAGACCAGCCTGAACAAGAGTGAGACTCTGTTTCTACTAAATATAGAAAAAATAGCCAGGCATTATGGTGGGCACCTATAGTCCCAACTACTCAGGAGGCTGAGGCAAGAGGATCTCTTGAGTCCAAGAGTTTAAGGTTGCTGGAAGCTATGACGCCATGGCACTCTACCCAGGATGACAAAGTGAGACTGTCTCAAAAAAAAAAAAAAAAAAAAAATCTCTAGCCGGGCATTGTGGCTGGTGCCTGTAGTCCCAGCTACTCAGGAGGCTGAGGAAGAGAATCGCCTAAGCCGAGGAGTTGGAAGTTGCTGTGAGCTGTGATGCTACTGCACTCTACAGAGGGCAATAAAGTGAGACTCTGTCTCTACAAAAACAAAAAACAAAAAACTCTTCTTTTGTTGATGAACATTGGAATAGTTTCCAGTTTTATGCTATTATATATAGTGCTGTATGAACATTCTAGTACATCTTTTTAGTGATTTCTGCTTATTTAACATCAAGCAAATAACTAGAATATCAGGACTGCAAGGACTCTCTGAGACTACTCTGTCCAACATTATAATTTCTGCTGAGGAGACTGAGGCTCAAGTCTCCCCAGTGAGTTGGTGGGAGAGTGGGGCCTGGGATCGAGTGCTGGTCACCCCTCCACCAAGGACCCCTCCATCCTACCATGCCACCCCCATCATCAGTGCTTGGAATGATGGTCCTAGAATCATCTTGGGCCTCACACTCTCCCCCAATGCCTTCCACCCTCACAGTGGTTCCTGTAGGTCTTCCTTTCGGCTCTTCATTCCAGCCACCACTGACTCCAGACGCTGCACCCAGGGAGCCAGCCCATGGAGACCTCTTGGATGCTGCCTCCTCTTCCTCTTCTTCCTCTTGCCCACCTTGCTCCCCAGAGCCTGGGAGAGAGGCACCCGGGCCCGAGCCAGCAGCAGTGGCTGAGGAAAGCAGCGTGAGTGGGGAAGGCAGGATCGAGAAGGGGCGCCTCTACTGCCCCACATGTAAGGTGACCGTGAACTCGGCCTCCCAACTTCAGGCTCACAACACAGGTCAGTGTCCCCAAGAGCTGAAGCCTGGGGGAGGACAGGGAGGCTTGAGTTCTTGGGGTGCTTCTCTCAAGGACAGAGAATTGATGGTGGCAGATGAGAAGTATGCAGCTATCACTGGGCAGGCATTGCTGGGTTCTCCTGTTAATCCCTGAGGAGGGAGAACTGGGAAGAGGAATTGGAGGCAGCAAGAACTAGAAGTCACTAAATCTCTGAAAGGTCACTCCAGAGAAGACTGGAGAAACCTCTTCCATATCTCCTTAGACCAGAACCAGAAAGGATGAGATTAGAGCAAAAGGTCACTCCAGAGAAAACTGGAGATGCCTCCTCCATCTCTCCTTAGATCAGAATCAGAAGGGATTGAGATTAGAGCAAAAGTGAAGCCAATAAGACAGAAGCTAAGAGGAGAGATCAGATGCAGCTGGGGGACAGTGTATGTGCAGAGCAGCCATAAGGCTTAAAGGGACAGTCAAACAGATCTACTACAGGGGTTCAGGGGGTTTCTCCGTGGCTCTTCAGCGCTGACAGACTTCTCTTCCTCCAGGAGCCAAGCACCGGTGGATGGTGGAAGGGCAGCGAGGGACTCCCCGCAGGGGCCGTGGCCGCCCAGTGCCCCGGGGAGGGGCTGGACACAAGGCCAGGAGAGTGACTGGTGGCCGGAGTGGCCGGCAGGGACCCAGCCCTCCTTTCCACTGTGCTCTCTGTCAGCTCCAAGTCAATTCAGAGACTCAACTCAAGCAGGTGGGAAAAGTGGGACCAGGACTGAGGTTGGAGCCAGGGGTGGTGGTGGCCAGGGCAGTACAAGTATTAAGAGTGGCAGGGTGGCTTGAGGTAGTCCCAAAATATTGAAGAAAACAAGGTTTTAGCAAGAAAAAGGAAGTTTATTAACAATCTACATAGGAGGCCAGGCCTGTCCTGGTGACTATAGGCTCCATGGAAAGTGCAGTTTTGAGTTTCACAGGCAATTTTGAGGAGTATCAGCTCAGCTGCTTCCTGGAAATCTGCTGGGTCTTAATTAACTCTGTTCTCAAAACAACCCCACTGCAAGGTCTTAATCAGCCTCTTTCCCATAATAGCCCAGGTCAGCCTGACCCAAAACAATCTAAAATAGCCTCACCAGTCCATCATCTGCCCTGCTCATATCTAGCTAACTACCCAACACAAGGCAGGAAAGAAGAGGAGCCTGGAGAGAGGGGGTGGTAAAACACAATAGGGCAGGCTGGAGGGGCAGGATTGAGGCCAGTTGGCCATGGGCTCCTTACAGTGAAGGTTTGAAGGTTAAGTCTTACCTCCCCTTCCCAGGGCCTGCCCTGGGGGGAGGATCCAGGCAAGGTGCTCTGACCATGTGAGTAGTGGGTAGAGGAAAGTAAGACAGTTGAAGATGACAGAGTAGTCCTGTGGTCCTTGGGCTTCCTCATCTTGTCCCCAGTCTGTCCATCTGTCTGTTCATTAGCACATGAGCAGCAGGAGGCACAAAGACCGCCTGGCTGGGAAGCCCCCCAAGCCCTCCAGCCAGCACAGCAAGCTACAGAAGCATGCGGCCCTGGCCGTGAGTATCCTCAAGGTATCTGTCTCCAGACAACAGAGCTGGGACCCGAGTGGGGAGGGAGAGGGTGGGCTGGTTGGGAGGGCCAGCTGGAGGTAGGGCAGGAAGGAGGCTGCTGGGCAGGGGAGGAGTTGGGGTTGGGTTTTTGGCTGTCCGGGGATCTGCCCAGAGGAATTTCCGGGGAGGTGGGCTGGGATAGCAGCCAGACTTGGGCAGGAACCTTACCAGTAAGAGTGAAGGGGTGGGTGTGCATCTCCTAGAAGCTATCCCATCTCCTCCCCACCCCTTTCTCCCACCCTGAGATTTTCCTCCCTCTGGGCAGGAAGACAGGTGGTAGAGAAAGCCCTTTGGAATGGATGTTTGGAGGTGGAAAGGGAGGAGGATTTAGGTTTGGAACTCTAAAAGTCACGTTTTTCCTACAGCAAAAGGCCCAAGGATGGGGCCAAAGGAGGGGGTGGGATTTTCTGAGTTATACCGTGTCCACTCTTTTTTTTTTTTTTCTGTGTAGTCTAAACTGGCCTTGCAGAAGCAACTCACCAAGACGCTGGCAGCCCGTTTCCTACCCAGCCCACTCCCCACTGCAGCCACTGCCATCTGTGCCCTGCCTGGGCCCCTGGCTCTCCGGCCTGCCCCTACAGCAGCCACTACCCTTTTTCCAGCCCCAATCCTGGGCCCAGCTCTGTTTCGCACCCCAGCGGGAGCTGTTCGTCCTGCCACGGGACCCATCGTCTTTGCCCCCTATTAGCCCTCATAGGGAGGCCAGGGCTGAGTTCCCAACAGCCATCTCCTCCTGTCCTCCTGTCCCCAAGATGCCTATTTTCTACATCCCACTGTTTTCGTTTAGGGAATCCTTCCAGAACTAGGAAGGGCTGGGCTAGTTATGAGGGCAGCTTCCCTTCCCTGTCTGGACTGGGGATTCAACCAGTACCTTCCTGGTCCCAGGAGCATCCCCACCCTCCTTTCCGAGGCTTTTGGGGGCTAGTTCTAGGGTTTTCTGCACTCCCCAGTCTGGTAAATCCCAAAGATCTATGCAAAATCCAGCCCCAGCCATGTGGTGCTCTCATTTTTACGGACCCAAGACCTACACCCTACGTACACCTACGTGGCCACTCTTGGAATCTCAGCTGCTACAAGCCAGCCTCTCTTAGCCAGGGACAAACCCATGACCACACCTGTGCTCAGGGCCTCACTTGATTCTCTGGAAATAAGGTATGGAAGTCTCAAGTTGGAGCAGGCTCGAGGTTATCAGGACAAGGTGACCATGGGGATATGGCAAGGGACTGTGGAAAAAAAGAGGAACCCAAGAGTCCTTGGATCAAGCAGTGCTAAGGCAGGGCAGCATCTGGCCTGGCGGAAGCTGGCTCTGAAATCTTCTGGAGGCTTCATCTGCTCTGAGAGGATTCAGCGAGGGTGGGGCAACTGACACCGTTACGGGTGGGCCCAACTTCAATACAGGGTATGACCCATCCCACAAAAGCTCAGCCTTTTGCTGAGCCCTCCTGAACCCCAGTTCCTAGGGGGAAGTGTCACTGGGTCTCAGACTATGGACTCAGCTAACACCAACCCCCCTCAGGGGTCCCAAAAGAAGTTTCCCCTCCAGCTCCTTTCCCCCAAACTGGTCCCTAGCGCTAAATTCAGCTCTCTCTCTTTTCATCCTACTGTGAAGCAAAGTGCTGGGATATAGTCTGACACCCATGTGTAGGACCCATCTTCATGCTGTCAAAGTCAATGTTACAGACTCCATCCCATCCAGCACTGCCCCTTACCCCACAATATGGGACTTTGCCAGTATCCACCTGTATCTTAAAAAAAAAAAAAAAAAAAAAAAAAAAAATCCTAAAGAACAAGAAAAAGAGGGGCGGGGAAGAAAACTTTTTGATAACAGCAGTTGTGGTTTTATTATTTCCAATGCATCAATAAATTAACTTGAACCCCCAAGCCTGTATATGTCCTAATTCTACTCACCCAGCTGTGGGCCTTCTCACTTCTCCTGTTTTGGGGAGAGGTGCATTGTATTGGAGGTTACCTGGCTGCAATGTGTCCCCCAAGCTAGGTGTGCACAAGGTGGGCACAGGAAGTTGTGGGTTATAAGCTCACTGTACAGCCTGTCTGAGCATGTAACCACTTCTGAGTCCCATCAGCTCCTGAGAAGCTGCTACTGGTTTGCCTTTGCTCTGTTCGGGCATCTGAGGTAAGAAGAGCTTTAAAGGAGCACCTTGTCCAGCCTTCACCACGGCAGCAGGTGTATAAATACAGGTAACTTAAATAGAAGTCCAGCTATGAGCTGGAAATAACCATAGGAAGGGGTGAAGACCAGGGCAGACTGGGCACCAGAGTGGAAAGTGAACTCCTGCCCCCTGGTGGTTGGCAGGAGAGCATGTCCCAGCCGCCAGGGCTGGCAGGCATAGCACCTTGAAGAGGGAGAAGCCACAGCTTTATAAAACCAGAGAGCTGGAGAGGATCCAGATCAGCTAAGCAACCCCTGTCACCTTACAGACAAGAAAACTGGTGCTGAGAGGGGAAAGGTCTTGCTGGGTCACAAAGTCAGCTGGTGACTCACAGCCTAGCCACTGCTCCATTCCAACTCAACAAATGAGGTCCATCTGCTCCCTGAGCAGAAGAGGAGGTTAAACAATTGGGGGTGGAGGTTGTTTAGAACAGAAAATTACACTTAGGAGGCCTGCTTTGTCTAGCTAGGGAACGGACAGGAAAAAGGTCAGTGTGAGAGATGGGGAGGTACCAGTAATGCCAGCATACATACCCACAATACCTGAATACATTTTCTCTAGAGTCCAGGCTGACTATCTAGCGTGGGTCTCAGACTATGTATGTGTGTGTTTGTGTCTGTGTGTGTTACTGGCAGGAAGCCCAGAAGGTGGGACCCCTATGATAGGAACCTCTAAATAAAATGGGCACTTCTGGATGGTAGCTCTGCTTCCTGTCTAGGGCAGATGGAAGGAATGCTGACCCACAACTGCCCCAGGAGACAATGAAGGAGATTATGATGAAAGCTAGGGGTTGGGAAGAAGGTGGGATGTTTAAGGGGAGGAGGTGCTAACCAAGATTATTTGCACTTTCTGTAGTTGACAGGGAGCAAAACACTTGGGCCACTACCCGGCTGACTGGGAAGGACAGATTGCCTGCCTCCCCTGTCCCCCTTCTTTGCCTTTAACCCATTTTTTGCAGCCGCAGAAGCTGGAATAGGGCTGGGAGGGTGAAGAAGGAATGGCAGGTCTTCAGCCATCCAAGGAGCCACTGCCCTTGTTCTTTCGGCTGAGAGGGAAGGCAGACTTGCTCTGGGGCTGGGTCATCTTGCTGGCCAGGTAGATGAAGGGCTCCAGGAGGGAACGGCGATCAGCCACAGACACCTCCCACAGCTTCACCTTCTCTGACTTGGCCCAATGCTGAGCCACATCTGGGTCGACACGCCGCTGCTCCTGGAGGTCGCACTTGTTGCCAAGGACCACAATGGTGACCTAGGGAAGGACGGAGCAGAGGTCTGTGGATATACCAGGGACCCAGAATGGGTTTAGAGGCTGGCAGCCACCCAGGAAGTCTATGAGAGAAAAGTCTCAGTGGCTGATGTCTCAGCTCTCAATATTAGAAACCACTGATGGGAAGGTTGTTTTTTCTTCCTCCGCTGTTGAAATTCTGACCTCCATCTGGCCCTCTCTCTAGGAGTTCCATCACAAGCCCCATTATCACCCATACATGCTTATTACAGCAGTCATTTCCTGGCTAAACAGAAAGCACACCCAGGAATACCTATAGATTAGAGGGGGATTTCGGAGACCAAAAAGGCCTTCATAGATAAGAACATAGAACTGTCAAGAAGAAAGATTAGTGAGGACTTCATGTGTTAGGTCAGAGACCCCATAATCTAAAGAGAAGCCTCTAGTTGAGTGGCCTCAACACATGCCCACCTCTGGGGCCAAGACTCTCGATAGCCTCTACCCTACCTTGAGCTCCAAACCCACCTCCTGGCGAATAAGAATGGAGCCATGCCAGGCCTCTGAAAGACAGCCCAGGGCCCATGCTCTCCCACTACTGATGCTCCCAAAGAGCCTAGGTCATGCACCTCCTTCTTGTCCTTGGATTTGTCAATTTCCTTCTTGAGCAGTTCCACACGCTGAAAAGACTCTCGGCTGTCAGTGCTGTAGACCAGGACATAGCCATCAGTGCAGGAGAAGCAGTGCCGGGGCAGCTCAGCCCCATCTCGGAGCCCCCGAGTGTCGTAGAAACGCACCTGCTCTCGCACCCCCCGGTCTGTCTCAATGGAGCCCACATAGATGTCCTCCTGTGTCTCGATCATCTCAGAACCTGGAATAAAATAAGAAGACTGTTTGAAGTGGGGAGGGAGATGGGAATGTGAATTAGAGGGCATGGCAACAGGCTGACCAGACAGGGAAAGGGGACTGTCTGCAGGGCCTTGGGAGGTGGGAACTGAGGAGTACAAGCCAGAGAACAGACAGTCTCTGAAATGATTCCAGGAAACACACATTAATTTCATGCTAATACGATGCTAAGCACAAGTGTGATGTGAGAGCTTGTCCTCCGTATCTTGGATATTGGGTTTCCTCCCTCCAGATTTGTTTAATGTTGTAGAGTTGGGGGTTTACAATGTTTTACTCTTCAGGGTGCAAAAACCACCAGGAGCAGCCCTTAGCCTTTGCATAGTGTGATCAAATCCTACTCCTTATTCTTCAAATTCTTCCACCATTCCCCCACCCACAACAACACTCACCCACTACATGGTTCCCATACAGAAGCTGCTCCAGGATTGACGTTTTGCCCACAGATGCCTGGCCGCACACAACTACCTTGCAGCTCTTCCCCATGCTTAAGCCTTCAGCCTTGAGGAACAGAAGCACACAGAGTGAGGTGAGGAAAGAAAGGATCAAAACAAAAGGCAGACCCCCATAACTAACAGCCCAAGTTTTGAACTGACTACAAAGCCTCAGGGATTCAGTACATCCTGATCTAGTGAAAGGCATTGAACTGATTTGTCTATGTCCACTACTGGAGAGTGAGCTATACTTTATTCATCTTTGTTATTCTCAGTACATAGCCAGTACATACCTGTGGCAGTACATACCTGCCACAGTGCAGGTGCTTAGTAAATGTTGTTATAAAGGAAGAGGAGTCACTGGTTTAAAGGGACCACTAGACAGGTTCCATTCCACACACAGGATGTGGAGGGGACCAACTAGTTAGGGGAGCTCAGCCCACGTTCCTCTCTTCAACCATGACCCAAATGGAGAGAAACAAGCAGAAACAGAATTTTGTGTGGCTGTCTTAAGTCACCTCACCTGGGGAAAGTAAGCAAATAAAAAGGATAATTTACTTTTATGACATATCTGAACAATCAACCAATCCCCTTTAACCCCCAGTCAAGTCCATGGCTAAGAGGAAGAACATCAGAGGAGTGAAGGAATCTAAGGGGAAAAAGCTTCCAAAGAGTGTCAATCTTTTTTTTTTTTTTTTTTTTTTTGACAGAGTTTCACTTTGTCACCCTCTGTAGAGTGCTATAGCATCACAACTCACAGCAACCTCAAACTCTTGGGCTTAAGCGATTCTTTTGCCTCAGCCTCCCAATTAGCTGGGACTACAGGTGCCCACCACAACGCCCTATTTTTTGTTGCAGTTATCTTTGTTTACCGTCCCGGGCCGGGTTCGAACCCGCCAGCCTCAGTGTATGTGGCTGACTCCGTAACCATGCTATGGGCACCGAGCCAGAGTCAATTTTTGTTGCCCTTGCACTGAAAGACCCAGAACAGAAACCCTATCTCCGAAGAGGTCCCTTTCCCAAAGGCTCAGGGAAAAGATTCCTACGGAGGGCAGAGACAGAAATCACTTTTCCAAAGAGTCCCAGAAAGAAACCTCTCCAGAGGAAGCTACTGACAGAGGCCCTCTCCCCATATAGTCAGTCCTACAATTCAGGGCTACTCCCAAGAGAGGCTGCCAGAAGAAACTGAGTCACAGATTTCCCCACGAGAGGGACCTCAGAATCAGAGGAAAAGACCTGCCACCTAAAGCGGCCCAGTGGCTGAAGACGATCCCGGCGATAGATAAGCCTCGCCTCCCAGCTCCGCACCTCCCGGGGCCCCGCAGCTTGCAGGGACCAGCTAGGGGCAGCGCGGCCGCAAAGACTCCCCTCTTCCTCACGGGTCAGCTAGCTCTGCCGGGTCTCGCCCCAGTCGCCTACCCGCCCTCCCCCGGCTTCCGTCAGGCAAGACAAATTCCGGCGGCGGAAAGCGGACGCTGGTCGCACAGCTCCCCCAGAGGCCGGAGGGGGAAATGACAGCCTGGCCCTGGTCTGTGGGGCTAAGGAGCTTCAGGTGTAAACTCCCTCGTTTTGGGATGATATTCCGGTGTCACTGATGTCTAAACGTTCACTCTCTAAAGGCTACCATAGTACAGCAACGCTTCGTTACTCGTTTACTCGCCAAATGTTTTCTGAGCACCTACTCTGTGCCAGGTGCAAGGCCACGTGCTGAGAAAAAGCAGACAAGTTTTTCTTGGCCATCAGAACTTCACCGTCTAGAGGCGCTAGATGATAGACCAACAATTACAGTACAGCATGGTGAATAGTATTACAGCGGTGCTACAGGGGCACAGCAAAGAGGCATTTCGCTTTGGGATAGCGAACATTAAGGAGAACTTTCCCGAGGGGGGGGGGGGTTACGTCTGTGTTAAGGTTTGAAAGACTTGGGGGAAAGGGTGTTCTAGGATGGACGAAACATGCAAGTCATGACATTTTGTGGAACTACAAGTACTTGGGTTCAACATTGGTTGTAGAAAGGGTCCAAATAACTTGAGTGTTAGGTCAAAAAGATCGAACTGATGGTAATGAAAGCCATTGTTGATGAAGTGACAAGATCAGTTTTTGCATTTAAGGTTACTCTGGCAGAAGAGTAAAGATTGGAGAGACATGAGCAACCGGGGCCAATTAAGACTACTATTGTAGTTGAAGTTTTCTTTTATTTTTGATTTTATTTCTTTTGAGATAAGTTCTCACTGTTGCCAGGACTAGAGTGCAGTGGCATCATCATAGCTCCCTGTAACCTCAAACTCCTGGGCTCAACTGACCCACCTGCCTCAGCCTCCCAAGTAGCTGAGATTATAGGCACATGCCACCATGCTAATTTTTCTGTCTTTTGTAGAGATGGAGGTCTTCCTGTTGCTTAGGCTGATCTTGAACTCCTGGTCTCAAGTAATCCTTCTGCCTCAGCCTCCCACAGTACTAGAATTACAGGTGTGAGCCACCACACCTGGTCCCGTTTTATTTATTTATTCTTTTTAAGAGACGAGGATCTTACTACGTAGCCCAGGCTGACCTTGAACTCCTGGGCTCAAGTGATCCTCCTGCCTCAGCCTTCCAAATAGCTGGAATTACAGGTTTGCACTACTGTGCCTGGTGTATTCCAAATTTAAAAACCAACGATCAGAGTCTGAACTGGATGGAAAGGAGGCAGATATTTGGAAGATAATTTGGCTGGTGAATCAACAAAACTTGTTGATAAACTAGAAGTCAGTAGTGAAAAAAAGGGAGTTCATATCTTCCATTTTTTCCATTTGATACATAATTGAATCCATTTAACATAATAAGGAATTCAGGAAAGAGAATCAAGTACATACAGCATTTGTTTTTTACTTTGGTTGATGGGTGAGAAGAAAATGAAAAGTTCAATTTAAGTATGTTAAACTTTGGGGATTTAGGAAACAGTGACAAGATATTGAGTAGATAGTTGGATATACAGGTCTGGAACTTGGAATAAGGATCTAGGTTGGAGATGTCAGAAGCTGAAAGTCATCAACAGGCTCGGCACCTATAGCTCAGCGGCTAGGGCACTGAACACATACACCAAAGCTGATGGGTTCGCGCCCAGCCCAGGCCTACCAAACAAAGACAACTGCAACCAAAACAAAAAAATAGCCAGGTGTTGTGGCAAGTACCTGTAGTCCCAGCTACTCGGGAGGCTGAGGCAAGAGAATTCCTTAAGCCCGAGAGTTTGAGGTTGCTGTGAGCTGTGATGCCACGGCATTCTACTGAAGGCGACATAGGGAGACTCTGTCTCAAAATAAATAAATAAATAAAATAAATTATAACTGCAGACTTCCCAATTTAACCAACTTCATAAATACTGGTTTGGGTTAGGGAAGTACAACAATGACGATTAAACTGTGTCCTCGCTCCCTATGAGTTCTCAATGAACGTGCTGAGTAGGGAGTTTATAGGACAGGTGGGGTACGGGGGTAACTGAGGAGCAGGGACCTCACCCTGTGAGCTTCCTTATAAATTCTAGGGCACGGTCTGGGGTGCCATGTCATTCCAGCCTCCCTAGGCTTAATGCTGAGATGGCACTCCCAGGTGGCTGACATGAAAGTACCCGCATAAAAGAGTCAGCGTCATTAGGGTGATGAACCAGTTGTGCTTGGAGATTTCGGGGGGATGAAAGGCGCGGGGTGAAGACGCCCTGCGTTCCCCCAGCTTGGCTGGGCAGGGCTTCCAGGGAACGATGAAAGCTGGGCGAACTGGGCTCCAAGTGTCTCTTCTTGTCATTCCCAGGAGGAAGCTGTAGACACACGCCAAGGTCGGGAAGGTAGCGCTGGGGACTTTTTCCCTCGAGTTTTGGGTCTCCAGGTCTCTACTCAACCAGACTCCCCTGAGCCTTACAGGACTCTCTCTACCACTGGAAACTGTTATGGCAGCAACTCTCTTGGGATACTGAAAAAAGCCAAGCCCTAGAGAGACGACACCCTGTTATAATCCCCACTTCCTACTCAGGGGTAACGTGGCGCCCCCAACGCACAGAAACCGCCTTTGGGCCCCAGCCCAGGCGCGGAGACCACCGTGGACCTCCGGAGACGGAGGGCCGCTCTGGTCCCAAGCGGAACCTCTCGCTGGTAGACGGGCCCGAGGGAGCCCCTCTGGGCGCGGCGTCGCTGAGCTGCTCGATGCTCCGACCGGAAGTGCTCTTCACCGCCTGCCTCCCACCTGGCTCTCTGGTCCCGGCGGTAAGATGGCGGCTGCCGCGGAGTGCGATGTGGTAATGGCGGCGACCGAGCCAGAGCTGCTAGACGACGAAGAAACGAAGAGGTAACAGGGTGGCAGGGTACTGGAGAGGGCGAGCTTCAGTTCCGGGGCTCAGGGAAGCCCGTCCCTGCCATGCAGCAGCCCCCCCAGCTTTTGAAGCGATTGCCCCACTCTCCCCGAACACCCCCCCAATCTCAGCGCAAGTCGGGGTGGACCCCCGAAAGGGCACTTTTTGGGGGTCGGCCATCTCCGCCCGCTTCCGCGTGGCACGGGAGCAGAGGCACGGTCTTGCTCTGCATCTGAGGGTAAGGTCGACCTTATTGTGGAGCCCGGGTCTCGGTATGGGGCATCTCAGGTCTGTTGTGTAGTGGGGGAGGCGGCGCGGCGTTGATGACGACTTCCTTGCATCGTCGCCGACCCCCGCCTTCTCTTAACTTGTGTGCAGTGTTGACTGCACTTTCTATCTCCAAAGCCCTTGTTCCCTTCGTCCTGTTTTCCCCAATAATTATACCTCAGCGACCGACCTCTAGTCTTAAAAGTCCGAGGTGATTCTGTCTCTCAATTATTGATTGACCTGGCCGCCTCCTGGTTACCCCAGAAATCTAAGATGATAGAGAAAGGAGAGTGCGTGGTTTATCTCATGTTCTAAACGTCAGATTTCTCTAACCCTATCCTTCCTGGATGAGATCCTTATCCCTCCCAGGATTGTTCTTAAATTAAGCAGCAAGGAGGAGGGCAACTGCTTGGGCGTTGTTGGCGCTCCTAGGCAGCCGCAGAGGCTCGAGATTGCCAGTTGGGACTAGCCAAGGGAGCTGCTGAGTGAGTGGTTTTCGAGAACTCTCTGGATTCTGGCAGCAGCTAAGTCAGGTTGTTTGGAAGTGGGGTTGGAACACAGTAGTAGGTCATCATACTTATTCTAACGCTAAAGCGGAATTGATTAAAAGGTTCTGGAAGTTTTAAGCCCTTATTAGCTACAGGCTAATTTGATCCTTATTCTTAATCTGCTTCCCACATGTTTTATTTATTTATACCAAGTCCCTTATGTTTTCAGTCTAATTTGAAGTGGTGATGTAGAATTATTTCATGAGATCTAAAAATTACAATTCTGAGGTTTTTACTGTTCAAGTTAGAAATATAGGACAGTGGTTCTCAACCTTCCTAATGCTGCGATGTATTTTCATTGTTAAAAAGGGGTTGGAACCCACAGGTTGAGAACCACTGATAAAAGAAATACTCATGCAAAATGAGTAGTTATCAAGCTAGTTCTCAAGTTCCTGACCTGTTGGGGGCTGACAGGCTCAACAAAGCATAGTAAATTCCTGGGATGTCAGAGAAACCAGGATACCAGAGTCCATTCTTTCTCTTTTCTTAGTTTTGAGTTTTCATGTTGTACCTACTTCTTCCCAGATATTTAAAGTTACGCATTATCAGCCTGTTTACATCATTAAAGTGTTGGAAAATGGGAAACCAAACTCCTCTAAATACATACTGAGCTTAAATGAAGAGTAGAAATTTGTATTTGGAAAGAATTCAGTGGTTTTTTGTGCTATAAATAGGGACTTGACTATAGGTTTTTTTTTTTTTTTTTTTGAGACAGAGTCTTACTATGCTGCCCTAGGTAGATTGCTGTGGCGTCACAGCTCACAGCATCTCAAACTCTCGGCTGATTCTCTTGCCTCAGCCTCCCAAGTAGCTGGGACTACAGGAGCCTGCCACAATGCCTGGCTATTATTTTTGTTGTTGTTGTTGTTGCAGTTGTTGTTTAGCTGCAGTTATTGTTTGAACCCCAGGCCAGGTTTGAACCCACCAGCCTTGGCGTATGTGGCCAATGCCGTAATCACTGTGCTATGGGCACTGAGCTGACTATAGGTAATTTTTATTATATTTATTTATTTATTTATTTATTTATTTATTTTAAGACAGTCTCACTGTGGTCACCCCTTGGTAGAGTGCCGTGGTGTCACAGTTCACAGCAACCTCAAACTCTTGGGCTCAAGCATTTCTCTTGCCTCAGCCTTCCAAGCAGCAGGGACTATAGGTGCCTGCCACAACACCCAGCTGTTACTCGCGATGGGGTCTCGCTGTGGCTCAGGCTGGTCTTGAACTCATGAGCTCAGGCACTTCACCCGAGTTGGCCTCCCAGAGTGCTGGGATTACAGGTGTGAGCCACCATGCCTACCTCAAATCTTTAAAAAAAAATCACAGCCTAGGTGTAGGCCTCAGCCTCATCTCTAAAAATAGCTGGCTGTTGTGTCAGGTGCCTATAGTCCCAACTGCTTGGGAGGCTGTGGCAAGAGAATTGCTTGAGCCTAAGAGGTTGAGGTTGCTGTGAGCTGTGACAGCACAACACTCTATTGAGGGTGACAAAGTGAGACTCTGTCTCAAGAAAAAAAAAAAAATCACTGCCTTAGATGATATTCTATCATAAGATTGTAGTAAGTGAACCTGAAGATATATGTATTAAGAAACATAAAGCAGATAATACCGTGGAGTTACCACATCGCACAAAATACGTGCTGTTTGGCAGCAGTACACCAGAATTAGGGAGGATGTTAATTTATGCTAACCACCTTATTTCATGGAATTTAAGATACTATTGATTGTAAATTGCACAGTTGTTATATCACTAAGAAAATATAAACTATGAGACAATGCATTTTTAACAAGTAGACATATTTCATATTTATATAGAGTGATTTTAAACATTAAAAAACAGATGTTTATTGCGGACTACTACTGTGCACAAAACAAAAGGAAAATAGGTGAAATAAAACAAATTAGAATGCCTTTTGTTCTATAAGGCATTCTTAGAAGGGTAAACTCTTGGCTCTGTTAGTATGAAAAAGCCTTGTTTCTTGTTTTCTAGGGCTGAAAATGGAGTGGAGATTTAGAAGCTTTGGAGGAAGGTAGTTTTATGTTTCTTATGTTAACTGGAACCCTCTTGTGAAGCTATAGCAGAGGGTAGTGGGAAAGACATTCCCTACAAATGCCCTTTACTGTCTGGTTTGGTTTGGTTAGAGTCATTTGGCTAAGTTACTATCTTTCTTGCTACAGTCCTACTACCAGTTCACTTAGGGACACAAGAGTCAATGAGTCTCTTGGTTTGTTTTTGTGAGGTCCAGCAAGAAGTCCTTTTCTTTGTTATATCTTGGCTCAAGTGCATTCTGCTGTTGCTGCTGATTGTCACAGTCTCACAAGGGACAGAGTGAGATGAGCTTTTAAGACATTGGACCTCATGGTTGTAGCATTTTAAATTGCTGCATATTTTATTTCCTTAGCTTTAGTGCTTCTAGAGAGGAAAGAAATGGATCTCAATAGTTTTTTGTTTGTCATTCTGACAAAGTTGTATTTCTCCCGCGGCAGCTAAGAGGCTAAAATAAAAGATGTATTAGCTGGCACCCCAGAATCATGAAGTATATTTGTTTCTCTTTGCCCACCAGAACAGATAAAGCTGCTTAGGAGTCAGAGGGTTAAATTTCAGAAGTTTTACTTTTCAAGTAACTTTCCTGGGAAGTTGCTGACCACTATATCTGAATACCTAAGGATCTCTGGGCTAGGAAGCAGCTTGGTCTCTACAGGTAGCCTTTATTTAGGAAACTTGAGGGATTTCAAGTTGTTCATCAAAGAATAAACATAACTGTGTCTCAGTGTGTACATGTGTGGGACTAAACAGTTGAGGTCTAAAAGAATCAAGGAAGCAATATACTTAGGAGCTGGGACATCCTTAACCTGATTTCCTTGAACTTAATAATCCTAACTTCTCTGTATCTGTTTTCTTGGTGGATACAAACAAGAGCAATTATTCATAACCCTTTTCTTAGTATCTAGATATTGTAAACTCTATGTGGATTAGGATTTTGCCTTTTATTTTTCTATCCCTTACTACTACTACTACTACTACTACTACTTCTTTTTTATTTTTGTAGAGACAGAGTCTCACTTTATTGCCCTCAGTTGAGTGCTGTGGCGTCACACAGCTCACAGCAACCTCTAACTCCTGGGCTTAGGAGATTCTCTTGCCTTAGCCTCCAGAGTAGCTGGGACCACAGGTGCCCACCACAATGCCTGACTTTTTTTTTTTTTTTTGCAGTTTTTGGCCACCCTCAGTATATGGAGCCAGCACACTACCCACTGAGCCACAGGCACCACCCTCTATCCCTTACTTCTAATAGGAAGAAGTAAACCCTGAATCCACATCTCAGGGTCTGCTTTGTTGCTATTTGTTCACAGTAGTTTCTCAGGCGTTTTGTCCTGGCTTTACTTAAATGAGGACTTTGTGCACGTGCCCTTTCCTTCCACCCCCTTTTTTCCTTACCCTGTTTTAAATTCTTAGGACTCATCATCTTAATCTTCCTCTGGAAGTTCAGGGCAGGCAGCTAGACTTTTTGGTAAGCTTGCAAGCTGAATGGGAATTTGTCTTTGACCTTGAACCCAAATCAATGAGAAACACTCATTTTCATTTTGGTATGCTTTAAGTCAGAGATGAAGAAATGGGGGGTTGGGAAAATGAATCATGGTTAAGAAAGGGATAAACCTAGGAATACAGAATCCTGAATACCAGCAAATTAATTGAACCCTGATACTAACAAGTGCCAAATTTTTTAGATAATCATAACTGGAGCAAATGTGGAGCACAGAGGATGGTTCTCTCTTCCTTATTGCTTTAGTTAGATCCACATGTTAGCTAGTGTCAAGGAAACTGACCAATTTTGAGAAAATGTTGGGCTGAGTGAGTGGCAGTTGCTCTAGAGTCTAGTCTATTCCCAACGACCAGAACTCTGATTGGCTGAAAGCCCAGTCTTATTGTACATTCCAGCCAATCGGAGATTAGTTTAGTCATTGAAACTGGTTTTTTAAGAGTTTTTAAAAGCTGAGTACTGGGCATTTGCCTTTGCCTTCTTTCTCCAGGACTTTGGAAGATTGGAGAACAATGGTCAGCGGCTGCTTAGGTGCCTTGTGGCCTGATGCAAGGTCCCTCTGAGAGCCCACTTATCCCTTCTCTAATGCTTGGTCCCCTTTCTCCAGTGCTGAGTGATGTGGAAGTTACTTAGAGGTCGTTCCAGGTATTCTTTTAAACTGTGTGAATTTCAGCAGTAAGAGCAGGATACAGAGTGCAGTTGTTAAAGTAGGCAAGTCATTTTATTGGACTGAGTTTTTTACTTCCCCGAACAGATCAAAATGGCAGTTCCTATATCCAAGAGTATAGGTAAGGTTGAGGCTTTCAAGAATGCTAATGGGACTTTTAAAGCCTGACTCTGAGACCTGATATTCTGTTGACATGTGACTTACATTTTTTGCAGGGAGGCCAGATTTTCAGATAAGCCATGTTAATCATCTATCTAATATTTGGCAAGGGTGTGAGGGGGCAAGCAGGACCTCTCTGTCCTGAGGCTTTTTCCATGGACAGGTTTCTGTGGGACAGTTAACTACTTATTGAAGTAAGGAGTCAAGAGAACTTTGACAAGCAGAATCCCAGTTGACAATCCAGACTCCCTACCTCCCTGATTCCCCCTTACAACCCCTCCCCAAACCCTCAGAAAGTAGCCTTTTTCTTATTTGTATTTCCTCAGTTCTAGATTTTTGATGGGTATTGGTGACCCCATAGGTGTAGTGGTAAATGTCACAGAGTGGGGAATTAAGGGATGGAAAATGATGGGTTTGGGGATATGTTATGAAGACAAGCCTCTGGCTAATGCTGAAAAATCAGTGGCTTGTGTCCTCAGGGAAACTTCACAGAGGCTTATTTCTCAGAAATAGCTTTATGGTTGAATACCCTCTCCCCAGAGATAAATGATACTATAGATTGTGACATTTAAGAATTAGTGGCTCAACGCCTATGGCTCAAGCAGCTAAGGCACTAGCCACATAACACCTGAGCTGGCGGGTTCGAATCCAACCCAGGCCCACCAAACAACAATAACAGCTGCAACCAAAAAATGGCCAGGCGTTGTGGCAGGCGCCTGTAATCCCAACTATTTGGGAGGTGGAGGCAGGAGAATCGCTTGAGCCCAGGAGTTAGAGGTTGCTGTGAGCTGTGATGCTACAGCACTCTACCCAGGGCAATAGCTTGAGGCTCTGTCTCAAAACAAAAACAAACAAAAGAATTAGTGTAAGTTTAGGCTCAGTGCCTATAGTTCAGTGGCTAGGGCGCCAGCCATATACACAGGAGCTGGCTGGTTCGAATCCAGCCTGGGCTTGCCAAACAATGACAACTACAACCAAAAAATAGCTGGGCATTGTGGCAGGTGCCTATAGTCCCAGCCAGTTGGAAGGCTGAGGCAAGAGAATCTCTTAAGCCCAAGAGTTTGAGATTGCTGTGAGCTGTGACAATATAGCATTCTACTGAGGGCAACATAGTGAGACTGTCTCAAAGAGAAAAAAAAATAGAGAGCGTAGGGTGGCTCTTCTGGCTCAGTGGGTAGGGCGCCGGCCCCATGGCCCTATATACCGAGGGTGGTGGATTCAAACCCAGCCCCAGACAAACTGCAACAAAAAAAATAGCCGGGTGTTGTAGTGGGTGCCTGTAGTCCCAGCTTTTCGGGAGTCTGAGGCAAGAGAATCGCCTAAGCCCAGGAGTTGGAGGTTGCAGTGAGCTGTGTGATGCCATGGCACTCTACCCAGGGCCATGAAGTGAGACTCTGTCTCTACAAAAAAAAAAAAAGTGTAAGTTTAAAACTCACAGTGAGGGGTGGCGCCTGTGGCTCAGTGAGCAGGGCGCCAGCTCTGAGGGTGGCGGGTTCAAACCCAACCTCGGCCAAACTGCAACAAAAAATAGCCTGGCATTGTGGCAGGTGCCTGTGGTCTCAGCTGCTTGGGAGGCTGAGGCAAGAGGATCACCTTAGCCCAGGAGTTGGAGGTTGCTGTGAGCTGTAACACCATGGCACTCTACCGAGGGCTACAAAGCAAGACTCTATCTCTTAAAAATAAATAAAGGGCAGCGCCTGTGGCTCAGTGAGTAGGGCACCAGTCCCATATACCGAGAGTGGTGGGTTCAAGCCCAGCCTTGGCCAAAACTGCAACAAAAATAGCCGGGCGTTGTGGCAGATGCCTGTAGTCACAGCTATTTGGGAGGCTGAGGCAAGAGAATCACCTAAACCCAGGAGTAGGAGGTTGCTGTGAGCTGTGACGCTACGGCACTCTACTGAGGGTGATAAAGTGAGACCCTGTCTCTAAAATAAATAAATACATAAACATAAATAAATAAATCTATCTCACAAGTGAGGCACCGATTTCTGAGTGAATATCCTTTTGCTTGCCACAGTGGGATTTCTGGCAGGATTGAATCGGCCAGTTGTTTTTTTCCCCCACTGAATAAAACATGCCAACTCCAGCATGCTGCCCGGTGTCCTTCCCTGCTTGAGCAGTAGAGAGCGCTACTGCTTTTTAGAGACTTGATCTGTGACTCCTCTTGGTGCATATTGGGTCCCTTCTGGCTCTGCCCATTGAGGCATTTCCTTGAATGTCCACACACAAAACAATTTGAACTGGTGCGTTAAGGAATTTTTTCATCTTTGTCTTCCACCTTCCCTCTTGTGTGTGTAGGAGGGTGTGGGTTTTTTTTTTTTTTTTTTTAATTGTGCCTTAAAGTGAAAGCAGAAGCTGTCTATTCCCTAGGAAATTGAGTAAAGAAAACTGGGTAGCAGGTAGCTTTGCTAACAGGTAGCAATTGGATAGAGCCCCCTTCTATTTTCTCTGGACAGTTATGAAGCTCCCAGCATACCACACCTTGTTATATTTGTGGAATTGTTCCAACTTATATATATGTGGTTTTCACTTAATCTATGTGCAACTTATATTGACATTTTACTCCCAGATTAGTAGGAGATTTTTGTTTCCTTTTTTTTTCCTTGTAGGAGATTTTTAAAAAGAAAGAAAGAAATGAAATAACTTGCTTTTGGTAAGGTGGAGTAGAAGTTAGGCTCCTGGGCTCCTTTTACTTTATTCTGTCATGAAGGTCAGAGAGAGTACAATATGAAACAGGGCCTGTGATATGCCATTGGGGACAAGAGGTCTCGGACTGTGGGAAGGAGGAAGGAATTTCTACTCTGAGACTGGCCAAGATCTCGTAAATTCTGAAGGGTGGAGGGCATTTCTAAATGAACAGGCAACTAGTAAATTTGACTGGAAAAAAAATGGAGCACAACAATCATAGAGTAGGTGACATTTTGGTAGTAAATACTGCATAATAAAATAGGAATGCATAAAGGATATTTGACTCAATGGTAGTATAAAGTATTAATTGTTAATAGCCTAGGGGAGGAGACAAAGCTACCTTTTTCTAAAGCTTTTACTGCCAATAAAATATTCCCCCAAATCTACTAAACACTTCTACTCTAATGAAAGAAAAATCATATTGTCCTCAGTTATAATTTTAGCAAAACTAGCTTTTCTTTCCATTTCTGAAGTAACAGAATATACATCAAGAAAATGCCAGAAAAACAAAACAAAATAAAAACCAAGAACCCACAAAAAACCCTTTTAAGCTACCACATCTGTTTTGATTTAAACTATTATTAATGTTATTGGAAGAGTTTAACTTTATTTGAAATGTTATTTAGCTGGGCTTGGTGTCTATAGCTTAGCGGCTAGGGCCACATACACCGGAGATGGCGAGTTCGAATGCAGCCTGGGTCTGCCAAACAACTATGACAACTACAACCAAAAAATAGCCAGGCGTTGTGGCAGGTACCTGTAGTCCCAGCTACTTGGGAGGCTGAGGCAGGAGAATTGCTTAAGCACAAGAGTTTGAGGTTGCTGTGAGCTGTGACACCATGGTGCTGTGACAGAATGGCACTGTACCCAGGGTGACAGCTTGAGACACTCTCAAAAAAAAAAAAAAAAAAAATTTAGCCAAATACTTCAAATAAAAGCAGTGTAGTATGTTTTTTGTTATACAGAAATTCAGTCATCATTTCCTGGGTTGCAGATGTTGCAGAGTAGTAAAATTATGCTGGTCCTTATTTTTCATGGAATAAATCTTAAAATTATATGGTACAAGTGATAAAAACTCCCATAGTTTTAAAACCTACAAATACATGGTATGTCAGGCAGTTCCAGAGAGAACTCTGTCATGTTAAGGATGTTTAAAAAACTGTCACCTAGTTAATCCTGCATTAATAGAGGCCTACAAACATTTCTGAGTGCCTATTTAATTTCTAAAAGTTAGACTATTTGGCCTCAGGCAGAGAGATCTTGCTTAAGTGTTCAACTTGGAGGTATTTAGAGAGAAAATAGAAATTTTTATAGGGCATCTAATTTGGAGCACATTGCAATGCCAAGCATGGTATTTTAATGTGTTTTTAATTTAGCTGAGCTGTAAATGTGCAAAGTTGGCTGCCAATCTTAGACCCAAGTTGTCTGATTTGATCACATGATGCTGAGCCCTGCTAAGACCTGAGTGATACCCTTGGCAGTGTTTGTTGGAGTAATTAGCATCAGCAATGAATGAATGCTCAATTGGAAGGAAGAGAATGTAACTGCATGTTCAAAGGATATGTAGATTTTAACTCACATAGATTAATAGTGTAGAAGAGCAGGTTTTTAGAGTTGCGGTTTTCTTACTGGTAAGGTAAGGTGTGGGCACATTTTACAATAGCAAAGCAAAACGAGTGAGATACATTCTCTAAAGGCCAGGCCCCTCAGTGCTGATCCTGTTTTGGGAGATCTATCACACATCCAGAAAGGACAGATATTTTTGAAAATCGTTTCAATAGTTGTTTTCACAGAACTGGATTGGTGGAGGTGTAGTCATTCTCAGCATTTCTTTATAAATCAGAGTTGTCAAGCTTATTTTGCTGAGACTTGACCCAAGGATTGTATAAGAAACTGGATAAGTTCGTTTTAATTTTAAAACCTTGACATTAAATAACCAGGCGTTGTGGTAGACACCTATAGTACCAGCTACTTGGGAGCCTGAGGCAAGAGAATCGCTCAAGCCCAAGAGTTAAAGGTTGCTGTGAGCTATGATGCTACGGCACTCTACTGAGGGCAACATAATGAGACTCTCTCAAAAAACAAAAAATCTATATGAAAAATTGTCACCATCACCACTCTATAAGGCCATTTGAAAATATTCACTGTCTAGGCCGTGCACGGTGTCTCACTTCTGTAATCCCACCACTTGGGAGGCTGAGTTGAGTACATTGCCTGGGCTCACAGGTTCAAGACCAGCCTAAGGCAGAGCAGGACCTCATCTCTAAAAATAGCCAGGTATTGTGGCAGGTAACTGTCATCCCAGCTACTTGGGAGGCTGAGGCAAGAGAATCGTTTGAGCCCAAGAGTTGGAGGGTGCTATGAGCTATGACGCCACGCTACACAATGAAGGGTGACAAAGTGAGACTCTTATCCCCCCCCAAAAAAAAATAAAGAAGGAAAGAAACTATTCTTTGGAAATGCTTTAAAAATCTGGAAAAGCACTAGAAGAATATTATGGTGTTAATTATGACAAGTCTATATTTTACTGTGATATTCTATTTCAGGGTTAGTTTGAATTTAATTTTGAAGCCACAGAAAATAATCTTTTGGTTAGTGTAGTCTCTTGGAAGGCCTTTTCTCTTTTTTTTCCCCCCTCTTTTCCTTTTTAAGTTAGTCCAGGTGAACCCAATTCATCCTAATTCTCCTTGCTCGGACTGATGTGTCCTAACCTAACTTCTTTTTTTTTTTTTTTTTTTTTTTTTTTTTGAGACAAAGTCTCACTATGTTGTCCTCAGTAGAGTGCTGTCACAGCTCACAGCAACCTCAAACTCTTGTGCTTAAGTGATTCTCTTGCCTCGGCCTCCCAAGTAGCTGGGACTATAGGCACCCACCACAAGGCCCGGCTATTTTTTGTTGCAGTTGTCATTGTTGTTTAGCTGGCCCGGGCTGGGCTCAAACCTGCCAGCCTTGGTGCATGTGGCTGGCGGTGCCCTAACTACTGTGCTACGGGCACCAAGCCCTAACCTCACTTGGTTATCAAAAGAATTGACCCTGTGAGTGAGCAGAGTGACACATGCTACCACAGTGCCCTCAATTCCAGTTTAACTAACTCTTCTTCTTTTCTAGTCCCACGCCTTTGACAGCTCATCCTTCAGTCCCTTTGCTGTAAGAGCAGCTTGAACAAGCTTCAGACTCCAGGACAGTACTTGAATGTATTTAAACCTAGAATTGTTCCTGATGCAGCCTCATTCAATTTTCTTTCTTTTTTTTTGCGTGTGTTTTTGTTTTTTGAGACAGAGCCTCACTCTGTCACCCTGGAGTGTTATCATGTCATGGCTCACAGCAACCGCAAACTCTTGGGCTCACGTGATCCTCTTGCCTTAGCCTCCCAAGTTGCTGGGACTACAGGTGCCTGCTATAATGCTCAACTAGTTTTTCTCTTTTTAATAAAGATGGAGTCTCACTCTAGCTTAGGCTGGTCTTAAACCCCTGAGCTCAAGCAATCCACCACCTGCCTTGGCCTCCCAGAGTGCTAGGATTACACGTGTGGGGCACTGAATGAGCTGAGCCCCCCTCATTCAGTTCTTGCTGCTGCCATTCTGGGTTCCAAAGATCCACTCTTTAGCCTCAAGTGGTCTCACAGTTGTTTATTTTGTGGGGAGGTTCAAAATGAAAAAGGGACTCCTCTTTCAGCTTTGGACCTGGAGGCAAAAAATAAGCCTTCAGCCTAAAAGTATAAGTGCCCATTGTTTAGGCAGCTGTTAATCAGCCACGCTGCTATGAAAATAAGTCCTTTACTTGAGGCAGTTGTGTGGGAATAGCTAATTCTGGCTTGATGCTATGTAGTGTGAGGTTAAAAACATGGTAACTTGTCACAACACAATTCTTCTTATTCTTTTTGCTGTGGGCTGACTCTACATTACTTGCTTTGTTTGCTCTAGAATGGAATCTACTCATCATTTACTAAAATAAAATGCATTTCTTGGGGGAGGCAAAGTCCGGTTTATTAGATCTTGCATGTTAAAGAGAAAGGAGTCCTGCTTCCTCTGTAACTAATTGTTAGGAATGCCATTTAGCTTGTTTAAACCGGATTTCTGTTCTGAGATTGAATTTTATATGCTGGGTCTATTCTGTTGAAATAAATTTATATTTATTGTCCTTTTTTTATTCCCACCAGTGCAGATTAATTTTCAAAGTATTTAGCAGTAGGTGGAGGGGAACACTGTAAGGAAAGTTTAGCACAGTAGAAAGTGTGCAAGCTTTGGAATCTGACACGTGTGGGTTACATCCTGACCTTAACCTCTAAGCCTAAACTTCCTCCTTTGAAAAATGAGAGTAATGAAACTTACTTGACTAGTGCTTTAGAGAGGGGACTATGTGGAAAATACCTGGCTTCAGTTATTATTAATAATCTTCTGTAAAAGTCATCTTTCATATTTTTACCAGAAGCCAAATTTGAACTCATTCCCCTCCATGAGAGTAGTGTTTCAGAAAGGAAGGGGCACCTTTTAATAGCCCTAGAGATGGTTTCACTTTTGACTAACAAGCTTTACACTGCCGACACAGTGTCTGTCCAAGTGCCTAGATGTCTTTGGTTTTCTTCAAGGATTTGTGTATTCTTAGCCACTAACTGACTGAAGGGGCTTAGTCTTCTCAGATACTGTTTGGGCCTAGTGTCTACTTTAGAACTTAGTACTCCATTTCTTCACAGCATTTTGACTCAACTTCTAAAATCCAGTTTGGGCGAAGCTCGTTCTTCAAATCCCTTGGCTACATGCTTTTAACAGGCTCTTCAGAGTTTTTATAGTATTTTGCTTAATTTAGAGTTATAGGACAGTGTACCAGGTAGTAAGATTCAGTTAGTCATTTAAGTCTTATAGTTGGGGATCCTTCCTAAAGACTTTTTTTTTTTTTTGAGACAGAGTCTCAAGCTGTCACCCTGGATAGTGTTGTGGTGTCATAGCTCACAGTAATGTCCCAACTTTTGGGGTCAAGTGATCCTCTTGCCTTAGTTTTTCTGTTTGAGTAGAGATGGGGGGGTCTCCCTTTTTTGCTCAGGCTGGTCTCGAACTTGTGAGCTCAAGGTATCCACCCTGCTCAGCCTTCCAGAGTCTAGGATTACAGGCATGAACCGCTGCACCTGGCTTTCTGAAGACTTTTTTTAATAGCAGATGGTCTCTTTACAGCATTGTGACAGTTGTGATAATAAAATTAATCAAGCAGATTTATATCCACCACAGTTCAAATCTGTCAGTGTTTGTTGGTCATTCCCATTTCCTTCTGCTTCTAGCAGCATTTTCATGTTAGTAGGGCTTGCCAGGACAGTGATGGAGAAGATGGAAAGCGAGGATTGCTTCAATAAAAGTAGGATGACTTTGCCAGTTTTGTAGTTTAAAATACATAAGTAAATGAATCACGAATCTCCCCAGTACTGATGTTTGTAGAAACAAGCTGTAATTCCTAGCACCATTCTTTGGATTATGAATTAAGAAATGTGGGCTTGTTGCCCTTAACTCAGTGGTTAGGGCATTGGCCACATACTCTGGGGCTGGTGGCTTCAAACCTAGCCCAGGCATGCTAAAACAACAATGACAACAGGCCGGCATCTATGCTCAGTGAGTGGGGCACCACCGAGGGTGGTGGGTTCAAACCCAGCCGGTCGTTGTGGCGGGTGCCTGTAGTCCCAGCTACTCGGGAGACTGAGGCAAGAGAACCGCCTAAGCCCAAGGATTTGGAGGTTGCTGTGAGCTGTGACGCCATGGCACTCTACCAAGAGTTAATAAGTGAGACTCTGTCTCAAAAAAAAAAAAAAAATTAAAAATTAAATACCAAAAAAACAAAAATGACAACTACAACAACAACAAAAATAGCTGGGCATTGTGGCGGGCGCCTGTAGTCCCAGCTACTTTGGAAGCTGAGGCAAGAGAATTGCCTAAACCCTGGAGTTGGAGGTTGCTGTGAGCTGAGACTCCACAGCACTCTACTGAGGGCGATAAAGTGAGACTGTCTCTACCAAAAAAAAAAAAAAACCACTGTTGGTCATGTCTGATTGATTCTAATTACTTAATCAAGAATATCATTCCTTATTGTGTAACTGTCTAATGGCACAATTCCAAAAATTAGATCTTTGAGCCTGGTCAACATAGTGAGACCCTGTCTCTGTAAAAATTAAGAAAAATTAGCTGGGGCTGGTCGCATGCACTTGAAGTCCCAGCTACTTGAGAGAGACAGGACAATTGCTTGAGGATTGTTTGAGGCTACAGCGAGCTGTGACCATGCCAATCTGAGTGACAGAGTAAGACCCTATCTCAAAAACAAAAAAAGATTTTAGGGATGGGAGGAAATTTGTGTATAATTCACTTGCTGAATATATAAGGTACTGTGGAAGGGATAGTAAAGGGGGTATTAAGTGCACACATAGATGTGATGGGCAGTGGGAACACCAGTAGATGGGTACTCCTTTTAGCATGGCACTGGTAGCCTGTACCTTGTATGTATGTGTGTCCCTGTCATCCAAGTTCTTAGTCTCTGCTGTTCCTCAACTCTGTCCCTGTCTTAGATAGATACCAATATATGCTCTTAACTCCTTGGCCACCTGCTTTTACTCTGCTTGTCCTTCAAGTTTTCAAATACACAAGCCACTTTTCAAGAGACGAAATCATTAAAACACTTAAGGATGACACAATTGAGAAATCACTTGCCCCTGATTGGAATTACCTGTAACTCATTTTCTGTAAGTTTGCAAGAGGCAGCAGTCGTGACACAGTGGAAAGGAAGTAGATACAAAAATACATTTGCTGTGAGAGAATGTCTAAATTTGCCATTCCTGCAGGACAACTATAGGCAGGAATGGTAAAGCAAGGCAGGTGGCATGAGAAGAGTTTTCTTTTTTTTTTTTTTTTTTTTGAGACAGAGCCTCAAGCTGTCACCCTGGGTAGACTGTCGTGGCATCACAGCTCACAGCAACCTCCAACCTTGAGCCCAGTGTCGTGGGCTCAAACGATTCTCCTGCCTCTGCCTCCCAGATAGATGGGACTACAGGTGCCCACCACAACGCCCGGCTATTTTTTGGTTGCAGCTGTCGTTGTTGTTTGGCGGGCCTGGGCTGGATTCGAACCCACTAGCTCTGGTGTATGTGGCCAGGGCCTTAGCTGCTTGAGACACAGGTGCCAAACCAAGAGACGAGTTTTCTTGATTTAGTTTGAATGTATCTAAGTGATAAATGATAGCATCTGAAGAAGTCACATTTTTTATTAGTCCTTCCTTTTGGTCCATCAACCTATTGAACAAATCTATAAATTACTTCAGGTATCACACTAACTTTCAGCTCAGTGTGTCCAGAGCTCTGTACCAAAGATTGCTCCTGTAAGATTACAGGGGTTTTCCCTACATGATTTTCTCTTTTCTTTTTCAGAGAAGCAGAGTCTTTCAAGGAACAAGGAAATGCATACTATGCCAAGAAAGATTACAATGAAGCTTATAACTATTACACAAAAGCCATAGGTGAGAAAGACCTGATACTTACTTGCCAAATACTATTGTAAATAGCTCTCTCTCAGAAGTAGCCTTTTGCTTATTGTGTTGATAATTGTTCTGCATGGACTCCTTCAGGTTTAATGAGCTCCTGAGTGATAACTTCCTAATTGGAGTGAGTAGTTTTTCTTTTGATGAATTAGGGCAGTTCCAGAAATAATGAATGTTATGACAAAAAGATACCCACCTAAACATATCTCAGTCATTGCTAATTTACCATCATTGCCATGTACCATCTTAGAAAGTGGCCTTTGTAAATGAAATCAAGTCTTAGTTATTATCTCTGCGCTTACCTGTTAGCATGTCAATCCCACCTCAGCATTCTTCACACCTAACTTGCTTACCTTAACTCAGTAAACACATGTTCTTTTTAGTATCTCCTTTAACAGAACACAGTTCATTAAGGACATTAATGGGCTTTCACTCTGTGCTGAAAGATAATCATTGCGTTTTAAAGCTGCAAGTTGTTTTCCTTTAAAATTGATTTTATGAGGTTCGGCGCCTGTGGCTCAAGTGGCTGAGGCACCAGCTACATACAGCTGACTTGGCAGGTTCGAATCCAGCCTGGGCCTGCCAAACAACAATGATGGCTGCAACCAAAAAAAAAAAAAAAAAAAACAGCCAGGCGTTGTGGCAGGCACCTGTAGTCCCAGCTACTTGGGAGGCGGAGGCAGGAGAATCGCTTGAGCCCAGGAGTTGAAGGTTGCTGTGAGCTGTGATGCCACGGCATTCTACCCAGGGCGACAGCTTGAGGCTCTGTCTCAAAAAAAAAAATTTATTTTTTTTTATTTTATCATTGCCACTGTCTTATTTGCACAGGTAATCAAAAATTTGACTATGGCGGGGCAGTGCCTGTGGCTCAAAGGAGTAAGGCACCAGCCCCATATGCAGGAGGTGGTGGGTTCAAACCCAGCCCCGGCCAAAAACTGCAAAAAAAAAAAAAAAAAAAAAAAATTGACTATGGCATATTAAAGAAAATGTGTCAGCATTCCCAGAGGTCAGTTCCCTTGACATCATTCTGAGGGAGATGCCCCGTAAGTTTCTGAAGTAGTGACCTGTGCTAAAGTTTGTTTTACATTCTCTGCCTCTTCTGTAGATACGTGTCCTAAGAATGCTAGCTATTATGGTAATCGAGCAGCTACATTGATGATGCTTGGACGGTTCCGAGAAGCTCTTGGAGATGCACAGCAGTCAGTGAGGTTGGATGACAGTTTTGTCCGGGTATGTAATACAACTATTTGGGGGAAGGCTGAGTTGCTACAGTTGTGCCCCTCTAGGCCAGGGTTTCTCAGTCTTGACATCATTGACATTTCAGGCCAGATTATTCTTTGTTGTAGGGGCTATCTTGTGTATTGTAGAATGTTTAGCAGTATCTCTGGCCTTTAATCACTAAGTATCAGCACCCCCTCTCTTCAGTGGTAACAATCAAAAATTTCTCTTAACATTTCTAAGTGTCCCCCAGCTCTAGCCATTTTCATCCCCCCTTGGTTTTGTGTGATGTTTGTTCCAGTGTTGATTTGTCTGTGCTTGTTCAATCATGTTCAATCATTTGGTCAGTGCTTCTTTGTGTTTCCTCTTCTAGGGACATCTACGAGAGGGCAAGTGCCACCTATCTCTAGGGAATGCCATGGCAGCTTGTCGCAGTTTCCAGAGAGCCCTAGAACTGGATCATAAAAATACTCAGGCACAACAGGAGGTATGGCTCTGATCCTATTTATATCAAAAGAGGTGATGTGGTATATTTGGAAAGAATAATGACTTGAAAGTCAGAACTGAAATCTAGTCCCACTTCTGCCATCAGCCACACCTGGGTGACTTTAGGCACATCTCATAGTCTCTGTTAAGCCTCAGCTTCCTTATCTGTAAAATTAGTTTTGAATATGACTTTTCAGCTTTAAAAAATCTGTGAAAATTGGAGGATTTCTGAGATGGCCAGAGGAATAGGCATCTATTAGGCAAATACTTAAGGGACTAATTTGAATAAGGTTAAAGAATGCAGTGAATAGGCATTATTAAGGCAAATACTTAAAGGACTGATTTGAATGAGGTTAAAGGATTTGAATAAGTTCAAATCCTGATTAAATTGATAGCAGTTAAATGTGTTTTAGTTCTACCTCATAGTTATTTGTCATTTAGTGACAGGAGTACATTCTGTCAGATGATTTTGCTGTTGTACAAACGTTGTAGGTGTACTCATACAAGCCTAAATGGTATAGCCTACGACACATACTAGGCTATATGGTGTAACCTGTTGCTTCTGTGCTACTGATGTGTACTGCATGTTATTCTACTGAATACTGGGGGCAGTGTGTCCTAAAAGTATTTGTGTATCTAAACATAGAAAAAGGTACAGTAAAAATATAATACTATAATCTTGTGGGACCACCACCATATATGCCATATAGTTGTTCTGTTGTTGACCAAATGTCATTATGTGGCCCATGACTATGTATATGGTTTACCCCTGCATTCATTTTAGTGGGAATCTCAAAACTTACGCTCAGTCTCTAGCAATGCATTGCGTTTATCTTATGTATATCAAGGCATCACTCCTGTGTTCCTCACTTGAATTTTCAACTGAAGATGAAATTTCATCTTTCTATTAAAGTAGTTTTGACTGATCTTCATCAGCTTGATTTGTGAAAGCTCTAGGGTTATGATTTTCTTGAAAGAAAATCTTCTAGGGGCATCTACAAGAGAGTAAGTGCCGCCTCTCTCTAAAGAATGTTATGGCACCTTATCTCAGTTTCTGGAGAGCTCTAGAACTGGATAATAAAAATGCTCAGGCCCAGGGCGGTGCCTATGGCTCAGTGAGTAGGGCGCCAGCCCCATATACTGAGGGTGGCGGGTTCAAACCCAGCCCCGGCCAAACTGCAACAAAAAAATAGCCAGGTGTTGTGGCGGGTGCCTGTAGTCCCAGCTGCTCGGGAGGCTGAGGCAAGAGAATTGTGTAAGCCCGGGAGTTGGAGGTTGCTGTGAGTCCTGTGACGTCAGGGCACTCTACCGAGGGTAGTAAAGTAAAAATGCTCAGGCGCAGCCGAAGGTATGAGTCTGATCTGGTTGGATCAAAAGAGGCAGTGTGGGTGGTGCCTGTAGCTCAAGCGGCTAAGGTGCCAGGCACATACACTAGAGCTGGTGGGTTTGAATCCAGCCTGGGCCTGCCAAATAACAATGATAGCTACAACCAAAAAATAGCCAGGTGTTGTGGGCACCTGTAGTCCCAGCTACTTGGAAGGCTGAGGCGAGAGAATCGCTTAAGCCCAGGAGTTGGAGGTTGCTGTAAGTTGTGACGCCACAACACTCTACTCAGGGTGATAGTTTGAGACTCTGTCTCAAAAAAAAAAAAAAAAAAAAAAAAGGCAGTGTGGTACATTTGAGGGAGATATATTTTCTCAATTCAAATTGAAATTCACCAAGGCCTTGTTTTTTGTTATCCTTAAGTCTGCAACTTTATTAAAACTTTCCTATGTTTTCCATGTAGTTCAAAAATGCTAATGCAGTCATGGAATATGAAAAAATAGCAGAAACGGATTTTGAGAAGCGGGATTTTCGGAAGGTAAAGTATAGCTATGAGACAATTTCATCTTTTTGTCACAAAATTCTTGTTTGTGTGTATCATAATTATGAGAAGGAGTATGGCACAAAAGATCTAGACTAGCGCATTATTTAAATTGGGGTTTTGATTTTTTCTTCCCTCTTTAAATTTTTTTGTTTATTGGCTAAAGTACTTACTTTCCTTAGTTATATTTGGCTTTATGATAAAACACAAAGTTAATTTGTTATTTAAGTTTGTTTCTGTTGCTGATATAAGGTCATGGCCTAAAAGAGTGCTGGTTGCTCAGCGCCTGTAGCTCAAACAGCTAGGACTCCAGCCATGTACACCAGAGCTGGTGGGTTCAAATCCAGCCGGGTCTGCCAAACAACAATGACAACTACAACCAAAAAATAGCTGGTTGCTGTGGCAGGCGCCTGTAGTCCCAGCTATTTGGGAGGCTGAGGCAAGAGAATCGCTTAAGCCCAAGATTTGGAGGTTGTTGTGAGCTGTGATGCCACAGCACTCTACCCAGGGCAACAACTTGAGACTCTGTCCCAAAAATAAATAAATAAATGTATGCTGGTTGGCTTGGCGCCTGTGGCTCAAGCAGCTAAAGCGCCAGCCACATACACCTGAACTGGCAGGTTCAAATCCATCCTGGGCCCGCCAAACACAATGACAGCTGCAAGCAAAAAATAGCCAGGCGTTGTGGTGGGTGCCTGTAGTCCCAGCTACTTGGGAGGCTGAGGCAGGAGAATCACTTGAGCCCAGGAGTTGGAGGATGCTGTGAGCTGTGATGCCAGAGCACTCTACCCAGGGTGAAAGCTTGAGGCTCTGTCTTAAAAAAAAAAAAAAAGTGTGCTGGTTAATAGAGAAGTCATTTGGAATTAAATATTGAGTTTTGATACTCCTTTCTTTTTTCTTTTCTTTTTTTTTTTTTTTTTTTTTTTTGTTACAGAGTCTCACTATGTTACCCTCAGAGTGCGAGAGCTCACAGCCACTTCAAACTCTTGGGCTTAAGTGATTCTCTTGCCTCAGACTCCCAATTAGCTGGGATTATAGGCATGAGCCACCCTGCCCAGCCTTTGTCTTATCACTTTAAAAAAAATAAAGCCGTGTATGATGGCTCACATCTGTGAGAGAACTTTGGGAGCCTGAGGCAGGTGGATTACTTGAGCTCAGGAGTTAAGACCATCTTGAGCAAAATCGAAACCCTATCTTTACTAAAAATAGAAAAACTAACCCAGGTGTCATTGTGGGCACCTGTAGTCCTAGCTACTATAGAGGCTGAGGCAGGAGGATTGCCTGAGCCCAAGAGTTTGAGGTTGCTGTGAGCTGTGACATCATAGCACTCCACCCAGTGTGATAGAGCAAGCCTCTGTCTGAAGGAAAAAAAAAAAAGGTCCTCTTTACTTTTTTTTTTTTAATTACAGACATGTATCACTCTTTTGTTCATTCTGGAGCGCAGTGGTACAATCATAGTTCAATGTAACCTTGAATTCCTGGGCTCAAGTGATCCTTCTGTTTCAGCCTCTCAACTAGCTGGAGTAGCTGGGACTATAGTCATTTGTCACCACAGCTGGCTAATTCTGTTAACTTTGTTTTGTATAGATGTGGTCTGCTTTTGTGTTGCCCAGGTTGGTCTCCATCTCCTGGCCTCGAGCAGTCATCCCACATTGGTCTCCCAAAGTGCTAAGATTATAGGTATGAGCCACTTTCCCTGGCCTAGATCTTTTAGTTGTCATGTCTGATCTTTATAATTCCTAACTCCCTTCTTTAGATGGCACTTAGAAATAGTTTTCCCTAGAGTTTCAAAAGGGGAGATGGCTCCACAAATGTTAAAATAAAAACCACTGATCAGGGCCAGACACAGTGGCTCACGCTGTCATCACACCCCTTTGGTAAGCTGAGGTGGAAGGATCACTTCAGGTCAAGAGTTTGAAACCAGCCTGGGCAACATAGCAAGACCTTGTCTCTACAAAAAATAAAATAAAATAAAACAACACAGAAAACACTGATCAGGAGGGATAAGTTTGTGAGTACCATCTAAGAAAAAGGAAGTTGTCACTCATGTGGCAGTTGGCTCAGTACTTTCTGTCTCATGTACTTAAGAAATACTTGATAAAGTGGCACATGAAGAATCATTCTTTTTTTTTTTCCTTTTTGAGATAGAGTCTCACTATGTTGCCCTCAGTAGTATGCCATGGTGTCATAGCTCACAGCAGCCTCAAACTCTTGGGCTTGGGCAGTGCCTATGGCTCAGTCAGTAGGGCTCCAGCCCCATATACCGAGGGTGGCGGTTTCGAACCCAGCCCCTGCCAAACTGCAACAAAAAAATAGCTGGGTGTTGTGGCGGCGTCTGTAGTCCCAGCTACTTGGGAGGCTGAGGCAAGAGAATCACCTAAACCCAGAAGTTGGAGGTTGCTGTGAGCTGTAATGCTACGGCACTCTACCAAAGGTGATAAAGTAAGACTCTGTCTCTAAAAAAAAAAAAAACAACTCTTGGGCTTAAGAGATTCTCTTGTCTCAGCCTCCCAAGTAGCTGGGACTACAGGTGCCCGCCATAGTGCTCAGCTATTTTTTTGTTATAGTTGTCATTGTTATTTAGCTAGCCCAGGCCAGGTTCGAACCCACTGGCCTCCGTGTATGTGGCTGGTGCTATAACCACTATGCTACTGGTGCCGCCTAAAGAATCATTCTTAACACTCTGAAGGTCTTTTATTTGGTAATAAATATATCTGATTAGCTTTTGCAGAGTCCCAACATTAACTTATTAGCACCCCTTTTTTATCCATTGGTTTTAATAATCACGGTGTCTTTCTAGTGCGCTTCATGAGTTTGTGCATTTAGAAAGCAGTTCTGCCTGCTGTCACGTTTTCTGAGGTTTACATAGGCAAAGGCTTTGTGTCAAAATGAATCTTTTGGGTTTCTTTTCTCTCTTGCTCACTCTGGAGCCAGAATCCCGAGTTTGTGACAGAATCCTCTGTTTGTGACATCTCAGCCCCCTGCCCCACTGTAGCTCATGGTGATGTCACAAATGAAGAATTATGATCCTGGCAAGTGAAACAGATGAACTTGAAAGAAACAAAGATCTTCTTTGCCTGCAGCTGTCCCTGGTTGCAGAGAGGTGGGGGGTGGGAAGTGCAGCACAGAGCCTTTAACTGATGCTCCCCGCAATGAGCAGAACCAGCTCTACAGGGATTATTGTCTTTGTGAAGGCAGCAGGGTGTGGCCACTGAATTTTGCCTGACTTCTCTGTCCCCTAATCCTAGGTACAACTCTACCTACATAGTATCTTAGAACCTCCAGGAGAATGACCTATGCTGCTGAGGGAGAGGCATTCCCATCACTATTGTGTGGCACTGCAGAAGGGCTTCTCCGTAGAACAGCTTATAGTGTTTACCTACTTGGCCTTATTTTAAAATTTCAGTTTTTAGGGCCAAGTGTAGTGGCTCACCCCTGTAATCCCAGCACTCTGGGAGGTCAAGGTGGGCAGATCATCTGAGCTCTTGAGTTTGAGACCAGACTGAGCCAGAGAGCTCCATCTGTAAAAATAGCCAGGTGTTTGTCGCAGGAACCTGTAGTCCCAGCTACTTGGGAGGCTAATACAAGAGAATCGCTTGAGCCCAGGAGTTTGAGGTTACTGTGAGCTATGATGCCAAAGGCGTCAAGGGAGACAAAATAAGACTCTGTCTCAAAAAAATTTTTTTTTTCCAGTTTATGAATAGGTGCTATTCATGGTTCAAGAGCTAAAAAGTATGAAAAAAATACTTAGTGATGAGCATCCCCTCCAACTTTCCTCTGTCTGCCCAGTTCTCACTCCCCTAAGGTAACCACTGTTCTTAGGTCTTCAGTTTTCTTCTATAGTTTTATTATATGTATATAAAATATAAATCCTCAATTTTCTTCCCCTTTTTTATTTTTTGCATGAAGTTCATGGTTGTGTACCCTTTTTTTACTGAATAGTTTTTGAAAGTCTTTCAATATTATTCCATCATATGAAGGTCTGTGTTATCTAATGAGTTTCTTGTTGATGGGATTTGAATTATTTCTGCTGGCAAGTTTTCAGATCCCTTCCTGATCTCCATACCCAGATTGTTAGAGGAAATGGGTGTTCCTTAATTCCAGGTTTCTCTTTAGCTCATTTATTCTTGGGGTGAATATGAGCCATCAAAGATTTTCCAGGAGTAGGGTGGCACCTGTTGCTCAAAGGGGTAGGACACCAGGCCAATATGCCAGAGGTGGAGGGTTTAAGCCCAGCCCCGGCCAAAAACTGCAAAAAAAAAAAGATTTTCCAGGAATAGCAGGTAAACCAAAAGTGAAAGCTCAGAGATCAAATTTTTGAAAAGAGAAAAATGGAATATTTAGAGACCCTTTATAAGGCTGAAAGAGTGAACTAATGCCAACCAACCTTGTTATGTGTGTGAGAGATACTTGGCTCATGGTTTAGTAGCATGTTGAGAATAGTAATTTGACATAGTCTATTTAGAACTATTTAAAATAGACTTATTTGATTTATTTATTTATTTATTTATTTATTTATTTATTTTTTGAGGCAGAGGCTCAAGCTGTCACCCTGGGTAGAGTCCTTGTGGCATCATAGCTCACAGAATCCTCAAACTCTTGGGCGTAAGTGATTCTCTTGCCTCAGCCTCCTAAGTAGCTGGGACTACAGATGCCCGCCACAATGCCTGGCTATTTTTTTTTATTGTGCAGTTGTTGTTTTTAGTTGGCCTGGGCCAGGTTCAAACACGCCAGCATCTGTGTATATAGCTATTACCCTACCCACTGAGCTATAGGAGCCACCTTGATTGGTATATTTCTATACTAAAACAATAGGGGGAAGAAGGGCCACTCCAGTATTCAGTGAAATATGAGGCTTTGGGCACAGGGAAGGAAGAAACTGGACAATTTTGTTTGTTTATATATTTATTTATTTTGAGATAGTCTCAAGCTATCGTTCTTGGTAGAGTGCTGTGTTGTCACAGCTCACAGCAACC